>REGO01000150.1:2636484-2664644 GCA_010120015.1 Rhombomys opimus | reverse complement strand
GCAATTCAATTCTAATACTTGATGTGAAGATGGAGGGAGAAATAGAGGACAAAAAAAAAACCCCAAAACAAAACAAAAACAAAAAAATAAACAAACTTGTAAAAGAAGGAGGATCCTAGGGAAGGTGCTCAATCCTCATTCAGAAGGGCAAACAGGATAGGTATCAAAACTGGGAGAAAACAGGGAACAGGATAGGAGCCTACCACAGAGGGCCTCTGAAAGACTACCCAACAGGGTATCAGAGCAGATGCTGAGACTCATAGCCAAACTTTGGGCAGAGTGCAGGGAATCTGAAAGAAGGGGGAGAGAGAGGATAGAAAGACCTGGAAGGGACAGGAACTTGACAAGGAGATAAACAGAGTCAAAAATCTGGGCCCAGAGACTGATTTTCCAACCGAGGACCAGTCATGGAGAGGGTCTAGAACCCCTGAACAGATGTAGCCCATGGTAGCTCAGTCTCCAGCTCAGTCTCAGTTTCCTAGTAAGGAGATCAAGGACTGTCTCTGACATGAACTCAGTGGCTGGCTCTTTGATCATCTCTCTTTTGCGGGTGCAGCCTTGCCAGGCCACAGAAGACAATACAGCCAGTCCTGATGAGACCTGATAGGATAGGGCCAGATAGAAGGGGAGGAGGTCCTTCCTTATCAGTAGAGGAGGGGAGGAGCATAGGAGGAGAAGAAGGAAGGAGGGTAGGACTGAGAGGAGAGGAGGTGGGGTTATAGCTGGGATACAAAATGAATAAGTTATAATAAATAAAATAAAAATAAAAGGAAAAGAAATGTTTTGCTAGACTGAGGAGATGGCTCAGCATTTAAGAGCTTTTACAGACAAACCCAGTTCAGTTTCCAGCACCCATGGGATTGCTCACAATCACCCATAACTCCAGTTTTGAGTGAACCAGTATTCTCTTCTGGCTACTGAGGACACTGCACACTTTTGATGAACGAACCACGTCCAGCAAAACACTCATATACATGATATAAAATAAATATTAAAATTTTTCCCAAAGTTATATAAATATAATGTAATAGAATTTAAAATGGATTGACATTGTGAGGTTGAAGTTGAAAAAGCGAAAATTAAAACTAAACAAGGTATTCATATCACCTCGGAGGCTCAAATAACATTATGGAAGAGACAGAAAAATGTAGACATAAAAGGAGAGTGGGGAAGTCTGTAAAACGTCTTGGCACAGATGCTCTGTTATTGACATTGAGCATGTACAGGACGGGTCCTGACAACAGTCAAATGTGGATGGGTGAGGAGCTCATGGAGCCTCACATTTTGCTGAGTGATCAGTTATGGACAGTTGTAAGAAGAGGAATAATCGTTATCTCTACGCTCCAAAGGACAGGTCAAACCCCAAGGTCACATAGATAGCCCTAATTAAACTCATGGGTCACAAAATAAAATGCAGTATAGGGATATAGGAAAAGAGGTCTGCGGGAAAGAAGCCTGAGTGGGCGCTTACAGAGGCAGCAGTGAGTTCAAAGAGGATATAACAGAGCACAATCGTTCTACCTTAAATGCGTGTGTGCAGTTATCAGAGAACAGATCTATTTTCAAGTCCACAAAATAAGAATTTGACCATTAAGATAGATTATCAAATTCTTGGTGGTCAAACCTGGTGATTGTGATTACTGGGACTCAAATAAAAGTGGAAGAGTAAAAGTGACTCCACAAATTTACCCTCTGAACCCCGAAATGCCGCATGGTACAAGCATCCTCTCATATCACACACACACACTCACATAACAATAAAAATTAAAAACATAAGCACCATGTCTTCCTGTCATTTTATATACATGAAATAACAAAGGAAATTGTTAATTAAGAATCTTTCATTTTATGGAATGGGTTGTTTAACTACAAATGAAATGTATCTTTATTTAAATATTTTTAAGATTTTTCCCAGCATTTTATTTATTTTTTATGTATTACAATTTATTCACTTTGTTTCCCAGCTGTAGTCCCCTCCTTCCTCTCCTCCAATCCTGCCCTTCCTCCCTCTTCTAATATTTTAGTTAAGCAAGATGAAGTTGTATTTTATTTTATTTATTTTTAAATGCAATTCATACATTACTCTCGTGTGTTTCGGTTAATAAGAACTGAATCTATAGAATAATACCATCTATATCATAAGGATGTTGTCTAGACCCACATATAATCCAAAATAAATGGACAAATTCAATCATAGCATTTTCTGAGAAACTGTGCTAGCAAAAGATATATTTGTCCAAATGCTGACTATGAATCAAACTCTTCTGGCAGCATTTTTCATCTAATTCTTACACACAAAGAATAAATTTTTATGTCTGACCTTTGAATTTAGAGTTTACCTGAACCTCTTCATGCTCACTCACTTAATTAACATAAATAAGCGCAGTGCAATTTTACAGGAACAAGCCCTTTCTGTCTGCTTCCGGAATCCCTTAGCAATATTGGAGATAATGGTTTTTACTTGGAATTTGGAGAGGAAGCAGAAAGAATACTTGGAAATAAGTGAACACGAAGTAAGAGCATCTACCTAAGCGGGTATTGTCAGTGTATTTATACTACTAGTGACCCAAGTGTGAGTCTGTAACACTTGCACAGGATTGAGTTTAGTTTACAATCTTTATCTCTATGCATGTATGTTTGTGTGGGGAGATGCATGTGCATGGATATGCTTGTGAATGAGTGAATATGAACATGTGTGTTGTGGAGGGAAGGGTTTAATGTAAGTGTCTTCCCTGGTTATTCTCCAACATATGTATATATGGAGAGAGAAAGAGATGGCCACTTGCTGAGCATGAGGTGCACAAATTCAACTAGCCTGGGTGGTCAGTAAGCAATATGTGTACTCTTTTTCCACATCCTCAGTGCTGGCAAAATGGCTCTGTGCCACCGTGTCCCATTTCCACCCATTTTTCATATAAGAGTGTTGAGTATTGACCTCTGTTCCTCATGTTTATGCAGCAAGGACCTTAATAATTGAGTTATCTCCTCAGCTCCTTACATCTTTATGCTTACCAAATAGCAGTGACTTGAAACATGAAGAGGGAGCAAAGAAGAAACTAAATCAACAACCAATCAAACTAAGAAAAACTATGGATTAATAAAAAGGGAGGACTGAAAAACCGTATGTTGATAAAGAAGACTGGCAAGGAGTTAGATCTTCTGAAAGTGAACCAAGTTGGAATGTATTCATGAAGTCTGAATCCAGATTGGAGGTTATAACCTGCAACTGCAGCCGTGAGAAAAGGCAGTAAAAACTGTAAAAACATGGCTTTCACTTAACCCAAAAATCTCCTCTTCAAGCTGTCAAAGCATGGTAGTAAGAAAGTTGTATTTGCCTAACAAGAAATAGAAATCTACACACTTCTTGACAAAGAATTCAAAATAATTCTTTAATTTTAGTGAGCGACAAGATAACATATCAACAACCTGTTGAAGTTAAAAAATATGTATTGATTAAAAGAGCAGATGGAAAATGAGATGGAAGCCATTTAAATGAATGAAACAAAAATTTGAGGGTTGATTGATTGAACTGAACATTGGAATGGAGATGCTCATAGAATGCATGACCATACAAAGTGATGCAAATCAACACAGTTGATGACAAGTCATTGAAAAAATTTATTCAGAGAAGGAGAAAGAGCTGGGGAGGTGCCTAAGTGGTCCAGAAATTAACTAGCATACACCAAGCTTTGAATGCAGGCTCTAATGGCAAATAAAGAAATCAAAGGGGGGGGGGAATATATAGTCGAAATAGTGGGAAAAGCATATGAAACTTAAAATGCATCATTGACTAAGCCAACACACACTTCATGAGAGCTTCAGAGGGAGGGCAAACAAACCATAGACAGCCTAAGCTCAGAGAGAGAAATTAATACTCAGAGTCACAAATCCCACGTGATTTCAAGTAAGCCTATCCTAAAAATATTTACATGCAATCATAATTTAACCAAATTATTAAAGTCAAAGACAAAGAATCTTGGATGAAGCAGGAGAAAAAGAAATATGTAAGAATGTATGTAAGGGCATATATAAGGATGTATGTAAGGAATCTTATGTATGGCTGTAATTGAAATTGTAACTAACAACATTTAGGAGAAGAGAGACTGGGAGTTAATATTTGGGTGGCTGAAATAATTAACTTGAACCATAAATATTATGAAAGAAAAAAGAACTCTTTCTTTTAAAATGGAAAATGTAATGATAGTCACAGAAAAACAGAAACGGAAGCATTTTCTCATGATTACATCTATTTACCCAGAGCTGGTCAAAGGAATTGTATAAGTTGAAGCAATTAGATTCTAAGTATATAAAAAAAAATCATGAGGACATAACTTTCATTGGTAAAACTAAATGTGTGGATAGTTACAGACTATTTCAATACTGCAACCCTGCATTCATCTTGATCATATTATGAAAGTGAAATGATACAGGCTAGCTTTAATAGTTCTGGAAGGCCTTATACATGATACTAGAGTATACAAAGAAATCAAAGCTAGCACAGGTGTTTTCCTTATCTACTTTGTATAGACATGGCTTCATATGTAACCTCTACAGTCCCTTTACCTGCTACATCTGTTATTAATTTTGTGTTTTTACTTAGGATGACCTCTGTATAGGGTGTGTGAGCGTTAGCTAACCCTCTGATTACCAAACGTTATAGGTAGTAGCACAACACATGATGGCATTGTAACCTTTAGAGTTTCTGAAGGTGGTCTTGGATTGGTCCTTAAATATCTGTATTTCTGAGAAAGAAATTCCATATTCTTCTTTACTGTGATAGTCTGAGCAGCAAGACAATATGCACATTCAACATAATTCTCTGCTGGTTCTTGCAAAGATCAAATGTTTCTGGATACCTATAGTGAGTGGAAAGATAATGGGTGTCTGCCATGTGTACATAATACAAATAAGAACACACACACACACACACTTGTAGTATGTTGGGGTATTGGGGTTCTACTCTGAGCCATGGCAAACCAACATATATTTGCATGTATTCATTTTTATACAATAACATTTTAGAATTGCAAAATTCTAATTGCAAAATTGCACATTAGGAATGGCATGGCATAGAGAGCTGGTATCACATAGTAAAGTGAAGACTGTTGAACTTCATGATGCGGTCAAGGAACTGAAGGTAGTTTCAGAAAGATTAAAAGGATGTGAGTCTTTCTATGGGAATGTGTTACCTCAATTCTTCACTTTCAGCTCAAAGCAACTGCTTAGTTAATTTAGAAGTTCCATTATGCCTGAAGTCAAGGTCCTTCATACTTTCCTCTAGGTTGCTTTGGAATTTGAAGACTCCCTAGACCAGAAGGTAACTCTACATTGTCATCAATAATTTAAACGGGAAGCAGTTTCTAATGTCTTTAAGTTGAAATGGGATTTAGGAGTTGATGAGGTTTAGTGGTTAGACAAAACATAGGTCTGACAATTCATTGAAGACAACTCTCTCTCTCTCACACACACACAGTATTTGCATTTCAGTTTATAAATTTATATCTTGTATTAGCATAGGAAATTTGGAGACAGCACATTTCTTGCTTATATTTATGTGAACGAGGACAGGTATGGCTTGACCTCAGCTGATTAAAAAAAAAAAAAGGTGGGATGTCAGCCCCTGGCAGGTTCCCTCCTTGACTTTCCTGGAATTCCAGGAGGGAGCTGGCTCTTTTCATCTTATTTACAGTCTTATTTTTGTCTGTATGGTTCTAGGTATTGAACTCATGACCACATGCTTGCTACACAAACAGAATACCCCTGAGCTGTACCACCACCCTCCAAGTTGACTCTTTAGATCAAAATAATTCACTTATTTGTGTACTAGCTGTGGTAACACTTAATTTTGCCTTGCTAAAGTGTAACTAGAAAAATAATTGAATTTGAAATGTAAAGGAAACTGAAAAGGAGATTGCTATAGGTAAAGGGTGAAACAAAACACAAGAATCCGAGCTAGTAAAAAGCTGAGGGCATCAGCAGTCATCACAGGATACAAAGAATCATTATAGCTGCGGTTATTATTATTTACACTGTTGTGCTATTTACAGAGAAGACTAGTGGGAGCTGAGCTCTCCTTTTGTTTCATTTCTTTGTTTCCATAGTATTATCATCAACCTAGAAATTAAACAAAAACTTACTGAACTGTACCGTGAAATACTTAGCAGCAAATTGCTAGGTAATCATATATATTTAATATGTTTATGTATTTATACACAGCAGACCTAAATCTGCAACCAGAGCCACTGGTAACTTCCTATAACTCTTGCACCATTAATTTCTTCCGAGTGACATTCTGATGTGAGCTGAACAGATGGAATTGCAGGATTGTTCTAGCAAATTTATCATAAAAAATGCATCCGACACCTGTGTAATTTGCCTAATCATTTTCCTAATAAGCCCCCACCATTAATTATGCACGATTTCCACAATGCAATCAAGATAAAAGTAAATCTGATGACTTAATACCCTTCAAAATAATTGGTTCACCCAACACAAGGCCGCCTCTGCTTTCCGTAGCCATTTTAGTTAATTAGGAAAAGGGTGCACCCTGTTGGAGTCAGCAGAAAGGAGGCTGAGCGCTTGGTGGGAGGTAGACCTGCTGGGTTTTTGGGCAGGAGTCAAGGATATTAAACGCGGAAGAAGAGAAGGGAATGTTGCTCCGTCCTCTGATTTTCTTCCCTTCAATCCCCCTTCTAAGTTCGCTGCCTCCCCCGGCCCACCCAGCAGCAAACAGATGCGATTAGTGTTCCTCAGCCATCAGAAAACTGACTGCGGGACTCTGCGGGTCTAATGAGAATCAACTTTTGCGAGGCTGCTGTCTTGCGGTGCGGTCCACCTGTCACATCATTAGGTGCGGCGTGTGCCTTGAATTCACTTTGCTAAATGAGATTTAGAGGCCCCACTGAAACCCATCCCGAAGCATTGCTGCTTCAATTAGCCAAAGATTAATTGTCTGCGAAAGGGAATGAAAGTTTTACTTCAACTGACCTGGAAAAAAAAAAAAAAAAAGTGGGCAGTGAGGAAAAAGGTATGGCTCCGGTATTCCACACAGGCCTTAGGCTCCGTGGAAAAACGTGATAATTTAAAGGCGCTTCAAATTTCCTCCGCCTCGCCTGGATGAATGAAACTAACTAGCACTAAAAGCTGTCAAATTAAAGGTTGACTTCCAGATATTAGCACCTTAAATGTCACCGATATTCTCTTTCTTCTTCTTCTTTTTTTCCCCTTCTTCTATCCCCCCACCCCCCCAACACACACTCTTTTGGCAAACATTCCTGTCAGCGCACCTGCAAGTCCACGCAAACATTTCCTTGCTGCTGTTCCTGCTAACTGCTTGTTCGTGCCCAGCCGGGAGTTCCTAGCTATAAATCCTTGATGTAACCATGGCTACAATACAACTGGCAATTACAAAATTTCTTCCATGTTAATGCTCCACTAATTATGTTTGAATGTGTTTTAATGGAGGAGAGGAGCTGGAGGTGAGGACGGCAGGCAGAAAGGAGGACGCGTGTGTGGGCCCGCAGCTTCTGCCTGCCAGGTTCCCGGGCTCAGCAGTCAGAGTCGTGGGGTGGAGCTTGCGCGTCGGTAGCCAGGATTCCTTAGTTTCCGAACATGTATGCAGCTTTGGGAACAAAAATGCTTTACCCTAACAATAAACGGACAGAGGGAAATGTTAGTGTTTAGCGTCGTGGATATGCAGACATTTGCTGAGATTTGAGGAGAGACGAAATTTTATTAGCAAAGTTGTTATTATTATTACTCTAAAATAATTAACTAAAGAAAACATTTAGCTTCCTCGGTACCTAGAAACTTCATCTGGGTGCCCCAGACACAGTGGAGATAGTGCCCAAGAGGACAGAGTGGGCACAGTCCAGAGCAGACCAGAACCACGCTCCTGGGGAGCTCTTCTTCAGCTCACTTCCTCAACACCGCACAAGGCACGTGTGCTCCTTTAACTGCGTGGACGATGCCGCTTACTTTATTTAGCATTTTACTATATTTATTCCGCGTCTCTGTGTGCATCTGTGCATGTCTGTATGTGTACCTGTGTGTTTGTTTGTGTGAGTACATGAGTGTATGTACATGTGTGTTTGTATGTGTATGTGTGTGCGTGGGTAGCTCATTAGACAAGCTGAGGAAACTTTTCTGACCTTCTCTCTAACACGCGGGTTCCAGGGATCCAGCGGAGAGTGCCAGGCACAGCCGCAATTCCCTTATTTGTTGTTACCCTCACTGACCTAGTCCCACTATTAAAATCATAACTTTACAAAATAAAATCCAGCCCAAAGAACACTTTTTTTGTGAAGATTGCCTGAATTCAGCCATGTTAAACATGGAGGAGCAGATGCAGTCAGAACATGGAAGAGCTGGCAGGCTTCTGCTTTCAGGATTATGTCCCCATCACCCACAAAATCAGGAGGAAAAATCAGTACCTATGCAAGCGGTATATTTTAATAAGCTATTTTAGAAAGTGCGTAGCCCACTTGAAAGCTACATTAGAACCCACCATTACTTACAGTGGCTCTCACTGTGAGCACGGTTCCCTAATTCTTGCTAACAACCTGTGCTATGAAGGACTACACAGTCATATAAAATACTGCTTTGTTTTAAAGTTTTGTTGGTGCTTGTTTCATAGATAGGATACAAACTATGTAACATGGAAAGTGCGTTTGTATTAAAGATATGTTTCACTCATTACTTGTCGGGTAAAGTCTTCATTGTTCCTGCCTCAACCTCCCGAGTCCTGGAGGGTTATGGGAGGGGACCACAACACATGGCTTAACTGAATTTTAATTTGTAATCCACACACACAGGAGCTTCAGGGAGTTCTGTTCTGAAATTTCACTTCTTATCCAGACCGGGGCTACAAAAACTCTGGGTTTGCTGAGTTGCAGTCTTATTAGGGACTGCCTTCCTACTACAAAGCCTTACTAGTCAATGGTCCCCTGAACCTTAACAGTACCGACCTAAGTAAACAGGAAGTGACTGAACCTTCTGCATCTCACCTTCCCACACTGACAGAAAAGATTTGCTGAATTCTGAAAGTCCCTTTTTCAAACAACTGTGTTTATAAAAAAAAGCACACGTTTTAAAACAGCCATATCTGCACAAAGACCTGCTGAGCTTAAATTTTTGATTTAATAAAGGGGCACAGTAGTGATGAGTGAGGGAGGGAGGGACTGGGAGGGAATGAGGGTTCGGGGCACGGCTGGGATACAGAATTAATAAAATGTAACTGATAAAAATAAAAATTAAAAAACAAAACAAAACAAAACAAAAAAAAGATTGTCATATTTTCTTAATATCTTTTCTTGTTCTGAATTCTTTTTGTTTATACAGTGATAGCCTATAACAAAAAAAGAAACCAAAAAACAAACAAACCAACAAAAATATGTATTCAATGGGTTTTTAAATTAATACTCATGTAAATGAAGTTCTTTTTTGCCTATATTGCCAGAAATTATTATTTATTTTTACTCTTCTATCATTAGTGCTTGGGCATGGAAGGGGGGCACACTTGTCACTCTGGGTTTCTGGAGGTCATAGGGCAGCTCTATGAACTCAACTCTCTCCTTTTACCTTTACATGAGTTCAGGGGATCAACGTTACTTCATTAAGTTTATATGGGAAGCACTGTCAGGCCCCAAAGCATCCCTCTAGCCCCATGAATTATCATTTTAAGTTCATAAGTTTCTCATTTCCATGGGATTTGAAACATGGAGAAGATAAAATATATTCTGCTTTATACATTTGTACAAATCACTGAATGTCGAAGGGGAAGATTGGGAGGCCTGCATGTTTACAGAGAGCTTTCCACATAGATATCTCATGTTGCAGCTGAATCCTGAGTGGCGTGACTATCATGGCCATGGTACAATAGCACAATAATGAGAAGGATGAGATTTGAATGAAAGATACCACCCTTGGGTTTGTGTATCTGAGCCACTGTTCTCAGTTTCTGGAACTGCTTGGAAAGTCCCTGGAATCTAGGGGAGATGGAACCTTCCTGGAAGAAGTTTATCAGTAGGAAGAAGTTTTGAAGGTTTATTGCCTCCTCCCTCCTCTCCTTGCTGTGTGGGCTCTACTCCACATTCCGTTTACCCTGTGTTGATAATGGACTCTCTCTCTCTCTGTCGCTTTCTCTCTCTGGAACTATAATCTAATACCATCTTTTTCTTAAGATCTTAATGGTGTTTGCTCCAGCAAACTGCTATAAATGCAAATATCTTCAACAAGTATTGGCAAACCAAATCTAAAAATCACTTTAAAGAGTTTCCACTATAATTAAGATGATTTTTATTCCTGAAATTCAAAGGTGGCTTTATCTTTATCAAAGGTGGCTTTATGAATAATGATAATATATCACAAAGGAAATCCAGCACTCAGCTTGCATGATATAGAAATAGATGCAGAAAAATATTTTTAATAAATGCAAACTCTTTATTTTGGGACATTTCAATCAGTTACACATAAGGAAAAGAGCAGCAATAACAATGATGTGTATGAATCACTGAAAGATAACTTTATTACTGAATATGAAATGCTGAAGTGTTGTCTTAACAATCTGAAAAAGACAAACATGCTTACTTTGATCAAAACAGTGCTCTGAATTGTTGGAAAAGCAGTTAGGCAAGAGGAAGGAGAAGCAAGATCAAACTGGAAGAAAGAAAGTCAAGTTGCACGTTCAGGCAAGTGACGTGACTTTATACAGGAAAATGTCTGAAGAATTTTCTGGAAAAATATTACAAGTGCTAAAAAAGTATGACTTAGAATTTAAGATAAATGTATAAAATTAGTAGCATCTCTACACACTATGAAAAAACTGTGTAAAGAAACAGAAATGATAGTGGAAAAGAAACAGAAATGACAATGACATTTTGCAACATCTTCTAAATGCAAAATAAATTTAAGAAGGTGACCTAACTATGATGAAAGGAAATCAAAGTAAGACTTGCAATATTCAGAGGGAATTTCAGTATGTTAAATGGCCAAAGCAAAATAAGGGAAAAATAACAGAGCAGGATGCATATTAATTGATGATGTGAATTATGATGTATAATAATGCATAATAATTCCTGATGTCAGATATACTACATTGATAGAGTAATCACAGTATCATGGTAATATGCAAAAGTACACACAAGCACTTGGAAACTCAATAGAAAACCTAGAGGTACATGCACATATTTTGAGATGATTCTTGTTGGTTACACAAATTCATGATAGAGAAAGTTCAGTCAGGAATGCATGGTTGTGGAAAACAGATTCTCCAAGTGCAGAAGAATGATGACAGATCCATACTGCTTAATGTATACCAACATCTGCCCAGGATTCTCCAGAGACTTACATGTTATGTTATAAATGATGCCACTGTGAGGGGGAAAGACAGGGAATAATCTGGACATGGGCTGCATGATTCTTTTTCCTTTAGAAATATTTTACTCCAGCCAAGGACCATGCATGGAGATAACCCCTGCACAGATGTAGCCTATGACAGTTCAGGGTCCAAGTGGGTTCCCTAGTAATGGGAACAGGGACTGTCTCTGACATGAACTGATTGGCCTGCTCTTTGATCACCTTCCCCTGAAGGGGAAGCAGCCTTACCAGGCCACAGAGGAAGACAATGCAGCCACTTCTAATGAGACCTGGATCAGAAGGTAGGAAAGGAAGACCTCCCCTATCAGTAGACTTGGGGAGGGGCATGAGTGTAGTAGGGAGAGGGAGGGACTAGGAAGGGTGGAGGGAGGGAGCTACAGGGGGATACAAAGTTAATAAAGTGTAATTAATAAAAAATTAAAAATACAAATATTTTAGGACTGAAACAATGTGAAGCATAGGAGCAGATACAAAGGCTAAATCTACACCCATCAGCAATGTAACAGATAAAACTAAAGCAAAGTAAGTCAGGTACTAACTGATTATAATTTTTATGCTGGAGTAAAATGGTTACAAACCCTATTTGGCCCAGAGAACAAGCCTTGCTGTGAATGGAAAACTGTAGGAAAAGCAAATAAACAGGTAATTGACAAAAGTCAAAGCTGAAACTGAAATGAAAGATGTTTAGTCATATACGTTAAAACAGTTAAAACTGTTAAAGTCAGAAGCTGTTTTAACTTTAAAAACTAGAATGTGAAGAAAATGTAAATACAATGAAGCTATTGCGAACATCTCAACTAGCTATAAAATGAAGGTTTTTGAGAAAACATTTATACATTTGAAGAACTGGTGCCAACAAAGATCAAGATTTTAAAAATGTTCTTCTCTATTTGCCAAATTGGACTGATTTGTTCCAGCAACTCACCCTCATCCACTAGTGAGCACCTTGCTGCAAAACAAAGCAAAACAAAACAAAACAAAACAAAACAAAAAAACAAAAAAAAATTAAAAAAAAATAAAACAGAAAACAATAGCAAACACTAAGCATCAAGGAAAGGAAATAAAAAGAGAATCATTAAACTGTACTCATCAATTTCAAGATAAAATTTTAATAATATGTACTACAATGCAAGAATATTAATACTCAGGTTTACAGAAACAGCGCAGGAAGCCTCAGGACTTTAAAGTCAGTTGCATGGAGCATACTTCATTTACATAAACTAGAAGCATTGTAACCATGTAACATGGAGCCCAAGGATAATTGTCTGCAATACAGGCTGTATTATCCACTTTTGCCCCTCTAAACGTGTGGCTGTCAAGTTCTCTTGTTCCGTTTGAATTTCACAGAATTCATTTGAAAGTGATAGTCACAGCCTGTACTCACCATTTTGTGGGTGCAGTGTTGATCAAATACAGTGTGGACTTGGCACAAGCACCAAAAGGAAATAACTATAAATGTTACTATTACTGTCCCCAGATGGAGTTGTGAGGTTATGAATATTCCCTCACTTCCAAGGTTATTAGAATCTAATGGAATTTTGATAAGCTTACAGTTTGGAGCCCCTATTTGAAGAAACTATGTGTCTTTTTTCCAAAGTCAATGTCTGTGTCTTTTTTCAAAAGTCAATGTTGCCATGCACTGCACAAGTGTTATTCATAGCTAAAAAATCTGCCATCAATTTGTTTTGCTATCAACTGTAGCTTTATTATATATTATCATCTTGTCTTCTATTTGTTCTACAACAAATATTTAAGTATCAAATAAAAGTCTAAGTGCAGGAACTCATCATTGAAAAACTTGTTTCTTTTATTATTTTGCTTAGAACTTTTATTACTAGAAAATTAGAAAAAAAATGTAGTGCACGTTTTAAAACAATGGGTACTGAAGAGTGAGCAGAAATGAGAAATAAATTATTTTCCATGGGAAAAAAATCACAAAAAATACATTCAAAGCAGAACTCTGATTAAAAAGTATATTGAGACATCAAATTAATCAAGTCAAGAATCTAAGTAATATACTCTTGTCAATTGCTACACTGGTATCAGGAAAGCAAAATGTATCTGTATTTATAATAGTATAACCAAATTATAATGTGATCAAAAGGCAGCATTATCTACTAAATTTTGAATAAACAGTAACAGCATTTTAATTGCTGTCTATGTGTTTTAATTTCAGTTCTGAAGGACAGAGTGGGATGGAGGATGAAACTCTGTAATGATTTCTGCCTTAAAACACCCTATATTTATCTCTCTCACACAAATGTATATTCAAAGAAGATTAGAAATGAGGTCACAATACCTGACAATAGCAAAATCATAAAAGACTAATTGGATACAGAAGCAAGGTAAATTTTATATTACTCATGATGTCCTTCCTGCAACATGAAGTACAGGAACCTCCCGGTAGAAACAGTGGAAAGCGAGAATAAGAAGTCTCATTGGCTCCTGACGACGAAACAAACAGTAAAATCAAGCACTAAACTAGGCAGTAATGAGTACTGTACCAAACAAACACTTCTGGATATTGCCAGACAGACTTGAGTTCTAGCTAACAAGGCAGACAACCAATTGCAGCGGCCTTGGGTTATGGATAAACCACACAGCCAGACAGACCCCAGAAGCCAAGCTCTTCAAGTGACTCCCAATGCTGCTTTAGTTTAGGCACTCACAGGATTTCAGTCTGAGGTTGTGTGGCTTCAAGGCTCAAAGCATTCCAGCCCCAGCTTCAGTAACTGTGGCTTTCTAGAGACTGGGGAACCCAGCAGTGCTGCAGAAGCTGTACTGGTTTATCCAGGGGTTTTCAGAAAAGCTTTGCAGAAACTCACTCTCACATTGCAAAACCAGGAAGCAAAGACTGAGCTAGCTGAATTCTTCAGTAAGCTAATCCAGAGGTATAGATAGCTGCTGGAATCAACAACCATGAGGAAACATAATGTTACCAAATGAATGATATATATTGACAATAATGATAATGAAAAGATGGAGATAAATAACTGTGTGACAATGGATTAAAAACAAAGTTTCTGAGGGTGCTTAGTAAAGGGTGAGACCATATAGAATATATACATACAGCTTAAAGCACACATAAGAATGGCCAGAGAAATAATTTCAGAGAAATTACTCAGAGAAGTTCAAATGATAAAACTATTTTTATAAATAACTAGGGCTGAACATTTCAAAAACTAAATAAAAACTGCAAGAGAAACAACCCACAGCTGAACTGTTCTTGCAAAGTAATATATCTATTAACTAAAAGGTAGCATGAAAATATACAATTACAGGAGAAGAAACGTACAAAGGAAGCTTATGAGATTAATGCAATGGCATTAACTGAACAAGAGTGAGGCACTGTCATGTAAAAAGCATGCTCATAACATATTCAGAACAATAAAGGAGTTGAAAACACACCTAAAGTAGTAAAAGCGGAAACCTTTCTAAACCTGGAGTAAAGCATAAATATCCAGGTCCAAGAACATGAACATTTCCTCAGATTGAGTGCAGATACAAACTAATAACACATTACATTCAAACTGCCAAATACCCAAGACAGTGACGACTGTGAAACCACTAAGAGAAAGCACACAAAAAAGACAACGGTGTTCTGAAATGCTGAACAGCAGAACTGTAGACACTTTGAAGAATGGTATTTTTAAACTGTTGGAAAAAATTATCAATATAGAATAACGTTCCTATTTTTTTATTCCTAAACTGTTTCCTAGGCATATATCCAAAATATGCTCCAGTATACAAAAAGGACATTCACTGAACCATGTTCGTGGTAGCTTTATTCATTAAAGCCAGAATATAGAAACAATTCAGATGTTTCTCAGTTGAGGAATGGATATAGAAATTGTGGTACATTTACACAACGGAATACCACTCAGCAATTAAAAACAAAGAAATCCTGAAATTTGCAGGCAACTGGTGGGATCTAGAAAAGAACATCCTGAGTGGGGTATTTCAGAAGCAGAAAGACACACATGGCATATACTCACCTATAAGTGGATATTAGATGTATAAGATAGGATTAAGCATACTAAAATCTGTACACCTAAAAAGCTAAACAAGAAGGAGGACCCTGGGTAAGATGCTCAATTCTCATTCAGAGAAGCAAACAGGTTAGACATTGGAAGAGGAAGAAAATAGGGAATAGGACAGAAGTCTACCACAGAGGGCCTCTGAAAGACTCTACCCAGCAAGGTATTAAAGCAGATGCTGAGACTCATAACCAAACTTTGGGCAGAGTGCAGGGAATCTGATGAAAGAAGGGGGAGATAGAGAGATGTGGAGGGGAAAGGATCTCTACAAGGAGAACAACAGAACCAAAAAATCTGAGCCCAGTATTTGTTGTTGTTTGTTTTTGTTTTCTTTTGTTCTTTTTTTTTTCTTAGACTGATAATCCAACCAATGACCATTCAAGGAGATAACGTAGAACCCCTGCACAGATGTAGCCCACAGCAGCTCAGTGTCTAACTGCGTACCCTAGTAAGGGAAACAGGGGCTGTCTCTGATATGAACTCAGTGGCTGGCTCTTTGATCACCTCCCCATGAGCAGGGGAGATCAGCCTTACCAGGCCACAGAGGAGGACAATGCAGACAGTCCTGATGAGACCTCATAGGCTAGGCTCAGAGGGAAGGGGAGAACTTCCCCTATCAGTGGACTGAGGGAGGGACATGGGACTAGAAGAGAGAGGGAGAGTGGGATTGGGAAGAGACCAAGGAGGGGGCTACAGCTAGGATAGAAAGTGAATAAACTGTAATACATTAAAAAATAAAGAGAAAGAATAAGTAAATGAAAATTTTGGAAAGCTAAAAATCAGTGGTAATGGTAAATTCACATTTGAATTTAGAATAGTCTCTAACCATATAATGTGACATTTAAATCACATATCTTTGATATGAAGTTTACTTAAAAAACAAAATACAGTTTGCAAATACAATAGTCTGATAAGAAACTGCAGTTGAGGAAGATAGAAATGCTTTTGACAAAAAGTTAATTATCTAGAATTAAGATACAAAGAGATCAAAGGATCTACATGGAAAATATAAAATGATTGAAAAAGAACAACTTCAAATCTTAGTGAGCAGCAGATGGTATCAGATTCTGTAGAGCTGAAATTAAGGTGATTGCCTCACATGGGTGTTAGGAATTGAACTCTGCTCTCTGGAAAAGCAGGGACCAGTTTTAACCACTGAGCCATTTCTGCAGTGCCCACAATAAGCAACTACTACATTATGGCAGAAACTAGAAAAACAAGGGGATATTAAACATAAAACAGGTGCAAGAAATAAAATAATAAACGCCAGAAGTAAAGAGAGCAAGGGTAATGGGAGGCAAGCATTCAGATTGACTATTTAACAAGGCTCAAGCTAGATCAGATTTATAGGGAAAAATTAATGTTATACCACAGAAATAGCAAGAATCATATGAGATGGAGAATGTACAAAAATTCAATAAGCTATCAAGTACACCAAGACAGACACAAACTAAGGAAAAAAAGAACACAAAGAAATAAAAAGCTGTAACTGATTATTGATGACTAAGCAAACTGAATTGGAATGGTTTGGGGAGAAAGAGAAGCACCCATCCGCACCCTAGTACCTCTTGGCTTCCTTACGGATCATGCCAAACTTCTAAATATCTGAAGACAGAAGTATCTCAAAGAAGTTGAACAGGAAGGTATATTTGCCAGTTCGTTCTATGAGCTCAACATTTCCTTCATTCCAAAAGAAAACACGGACACACACAAAAAAAGAGAATGGTATGCCAATATCTATTTCTCAAAAACTATACTAACAAACTGTCTACAATGGCAATTTAAGATTATTCACCATAATTCAATCATTTATTTCAGGTAGGCAAGAATGGCTCAACATAGAACAATGAATCAGTGTGGTGTATCTCATTGACAGAAGATGAAGACAATGATCATTTCACTTGCTACAACCATAGCTTTTGACAAAATACAGTATCATTTCATGAAAACGATAACTCTACAAACTAAGTATAGAAATTATCTCAGCACAATAAAGACTGTATGTTACAAATCCATGGCAAATATCATAGTAAATGAAGAAGCACAGAATGCTTTCCATTTTAGAGCTGAAACACATGCGTACATCCATTTTGGCAACTTTTCTTTAACTTAGTATTAAAGATTCTAACCATAACAAGAATTTCAAGATGTCCCTTTATAATCTAGCAACCTAGCCAAGGTATAGTATATATTCAAGTAAAGTTTGCAAGTTTTCAAATTCTTGCGTTCTTCTAAAGATGATAGCTCTTATAAATGGCACAGAATAAGTGCTTGTTAATTGATGACTGAGGAAGAGTCTACACTATAAACTATAGAAAATGCTTTTTAGCCACTAGTTTTATTCTGCCATTTTCACCACAATGAAAGAACAAATAGTATTCTATCCTAATGATATGCTAATCTGGGCCCAGAAGCCTTTTCTGAGACTGATACTCCAACCAAGGACCATTCATAGAGATAACTTAGAACCCCTGCACAGATATAACCCATGGATGCTCAGTGTCCAGGTGGGTTCCCTAGTAAGGGGAACAGGGACTGTCTCTGACATGAATTCTGTGGCTGGCTCTTTGATAATCTCCACCTGAGGTAGGAACAGCCTTACCAGGCCACAGAGGAAGACAATGCAGCCAGGCCTGATGAGACCTGATAGAAGAGGGTCAGATGGAAGGGGTGGAGGACCTCCCCTATCATTGAACTGGGGGAGGGGCATAGGAGAAGAAGAGGGAGGGATGGTGGGATTGGGAGGGGGCTATAGCTGGGATACAACGTGAATAAACTGTAATTAATAAAAATTAATTAAAATTTATAAAAATTAATTAAAATTAAAAAAGCAACAAGAAAAATATTTTAAAATGCTGTTAATTTTGACCACATTGTGTGTATACTTCAAAATATCATTAATGCACAACACAATTTAATATGTAAACATGAGGACATAAAATGTGATTTTAAATACACCTTACTAATGTTTAAGAAATCACACTTCCAGGTATAATTTTCTCATTTTCTTGTAATGTGGTATATTGATATATAATGATAATCACACAAACCAATAATATATACTGAAAATTCATTAGGAGCTTATCTATTCAGCAGACCCTATGGGAATTTAGAGAGGATTTCATCAATATTATTCCTATTTTATAAAAGAAGAAACAAATAGACTGAAGTATTCTCAATGCTAGGAGTTTGAAAATAGCAGAATTGTGATTCAAGCCACATGGCTCAGCTCTCAGAACTACTATATTAATCCACAGGCACTATGTGATGTGACTTAGGGCATTGAATTCATATGAGAGGTTTTACTTTAACTAAATGATTTTTTAATTATTTTTAATTAATAAATTCAAACATTAAATCGGTCATGTGAAAAGAAATCTTAGTAGATTTGGCTGCAATACAATAATTAACTGGTTCATTGATTTTAAATATGCAAAAGGACTTGAAATAATTGAAGTGTTACCTCCTTCACTTCAATGCCAAACTTCACAGAAGAATTCCTTGATATTCTTGGTTCTAAAGTTCGGAAAAGTTTAGAAATTACATGTTATACTAGTCAGTAATATCGACATAGATGTATTGGTATATTTGCTAGGGCACAGGCATTTTACATAGGTTGAATACATCTCTAACAGAGGATATGTACGTTAATATTTACTATATGAGTAAATATTGTGACATTATAAATATTGTCATAACAGCAATAAGTGAACAATATTCAGGCACTGGACAAGGAGTTCCTGGTTAGGAGCACTTGCTGCTTTTGCTGAGGACCAGCACACAGGTTTAGTTCCGGAACCACAAGGTGATTCTCAACCGTTTGTGACTCTACTTCCAAAAGCTCGAACATCTCCTTCTAGTCTCCATGGGATTGTATGAAAATGATATACATTATACAAAATACCCAAATATTTTTTTAAATATGCGCTTTTAAATATGACTATGATGATAGGTGTGTACCAGCATGCCTATAATGTTAGTATGCTGGAGGTTGAGGGAAGGCGATTTCAAATTCAACGCCAGCTTGACAAGGTAAGTGAGAGTAGAGATAGCCTGGACCATGTAACAAGCCCCCTCCATAGTGAAAATAGCTTATACAAACATGGCCTCTCTCTATACCATCGCTTTGCTCGGTGGACACGCAGTTTTCACAGTTGTCACATCCCCACTGTGTATGTGTATGCCATACAACCTGAAGCCGTGGAAGCTCAGCTCCCAGCTCTGTAACACAGACACATATTTCACACACATTCTAGAATGACAACCACGTCTGGAGAGGCAACATCACTGCAAATAATTTATCTGTCCCATCTACATCTTTAACACAGAGGGTTCCTTCAACAGTGTCAGAGACAGCACTGCTAGTTAAAAATGAGAGAAAACTAACCTTCAGTATACTAAGGACTTTAGAAATCCCTTCAAGTGAAGAGTTTAGACAACTGGAAAGGTCCCAGCACATCTTTTTAGGGTGTGCTTTTTCTAGATTTTTAAAAAATTCTTTATTAATTACACTTTATTCACTTTGTATCCCTCCTGTCATTCCCTCCTTCCTCCCATCCCCAATTCCTCCCTTCCTCCACCCTCTGCATGCATGCCCCTCCCCAAGTCCACTGATAGGGGAGGTCTTCTTTTCCTTCCTTCTGATCCTAGTCAATTAGGTCTCATCAGGAGTGGCTGCATTGTCTTCTTCTGTGGCCTGGTAATGCTTACTGAAGGAAAAAAAAACATATAAAGGAACCAGTTTAATCATGTTTTCATAGTAAATGGTACATGATCACTAAATATGTTTGAGAAAACCACCTGTCATACATAGTATATAGTACTTTCCTTTTCTATTATAAATTTATGAATGTAAGGAAACTGCCGCTTGATACTCTATGGGAATATGTAATATGTATCATGTTTGTTTCTCTATATTTGGAATCTTGAAACGGGAAAAATAGTGAGATATATTTGATCCCTCTTACATTGATATGTGTACATTTATGTGCTCTTTACCCACCCTATTCCAAATTCTATCTCTTCAACAGACAAACATGCATCTTGTAAATAGATATGTGCATCATTCCTCATTGATATTAGATTGTATGAATAGGTTTTGTTTCCAAAAACTGCCATTAATCTGTTCTCTCTTGAGTTGGATTTTCTTGTCAGCTACTTTCACTAAATAACTAAATCATCAGATGGAAATGGACTAAAAGGCCATTACAGCAGAGTTACAGAAATACAAAGTAACAATGCAAGATGCTCTCTTCTTAAGGCTTGGGCTTAAATTCAGTGCTTTGTATTTCTAGTTGACATTTCTGCCTAGTACCAAAGGAACTCAACATAAACAAAAATAAATATCTATTTCCCATGTAGCTATGGGATAAAAATAATATATTACAAGAGAATTATTGCTTCATTCCAATGCACTTTGAGATACACTAGGAGAAATTTACAATGAATAAAATAAAAGACTGGGGGACCCTGTACTGTAATTTCACCTACAGTATTCAGAAGTGAACTTGAGAAGGAATGGAATAGAAAAATAGTTGAGATGTTGCAAATTTATATGAAAATGAATGAGGTAAGGGTTACCTTCTATTTCCCTCCCTTTACTTTTTTATTAGTTAAATTTAAAATCACCTTCCCACTCTCCCCCCTTACACATACCCACTGGTAACTCCAGGATGTGGCTACATCTACAAGTTTTCTCTCAGCAGCGAACTCTGTAACCCAGCTGTGTCTTCAATTAGCCAGCTTGATGATGCTAACACATCCCTGGGTCCCTTCCCCTTTTATTTCATTCCACTCAGGGTCTTAGAGCTTAAACATTTGACACACTTAGGCAGTTTTCTCTTTGATTTCACTCCAGATCGCTGTACACTGAGTTTAATGTGTAGCCGCAGCCTTACGGCAAGTAGTTTCTTCTGTGTTCCTTTCTTTTAGTCATCTGAATGCTGGATGTTTTCCATGTTGGGACAAGACTGTTAGGGTAAAAAGTTAACTACACCACAGTGATGTAGATCGAAATGGCTGACATCAATAGCTTTTCAGAGTAAGTTGATTTTGAGGAGTGGAGCTTCAGTTTCAACAACAGAAAGAATTAACCTGGAAAATCAACACAGTTTCATGTTTATTTGTTTGTTTTATTTTAAATTAAATTTAGTTACAATTTCAAGACTATTTAACAAGGCCTCCTGCTTCTTACCTTAATTTTCCATGACTTAGAAGCTCTTTAGAGCCAGTGTCAGTTAAAGAAGAAATCTACAACTGGAAAAGTGTCTAGGATAAATGATGATGAAGTCCTCATTCCTGGGCAGTGCAGCCATGTGATGCCCTCATGGTTTGGGAAATTCTTGGGAAGAGGTGTTGGGAAGAATGAAAGAGCAAGAGAATAGGAAGCTGTGTAGCAAAATGACGCATTCTGCATGGACCACTGGCATTGCCCTCGCGAGCTCACTGAAACGGTGGGTATTTGCCTAAGACCCGCACTAGATGGGGCTCCCCAACACAAGTCTCCCCCCATCCCTGAGAATCAGTTGACGTTTAATACTTCTTTTGGGCGCATTAGTGTCAGTGCTGAAAGTTGCCTGATCTTGGTCCAACAAACAATCTTTCATCCATGCTTGGAAGAGAAAATTGAATTAAATCAGGTGTCCACAGACAAAGATATAAAACATAGAAGGAGAAAAAAAAGAGTGATTGTAAAAAGGCTCCAGTGGAATAGGGTGGTGATGAGAGAAAGGTGTGAGTGAAAATGACTAAAACTTCATTGCATAAATGTATAAAGCTATCAAGTAATAATTTCTTAAAACTTTAAGGAGAAAAATAAATGAATAGACAAATGAAAAGCCTATTATTTATTATTATTGTATGATTTCAGTTAAGAAAAGAAAGATTTTACACTTCATAACAACAAACTTGATCCAAAATTACAACTTGGTGGGTCATCTTTCATTCCTTTCTATGTTTGAAACGTCTTGAAACTCTTTGCTTTTTGGAGAAAATGTGCAAAATGCATTTTGCAAGTCAGATACTCATTTTAACGCTCACATAAACTTTTAAATATATAATTTCTAGCGTCCCATGTATACTTACTCTATTCTGCAGATAATATTACATCAATTTCACCCTGATTAATTTATTGTGAATTTCAAATTTTATTGATTTGCTTTACACACACACACACACACACACACACACACACACACCTATCCATACTGAAGCTACTTAATGTATCCACTTGTCCTTTGCAAACTCTGTTAGCTTCCTTTTCCTTTTCCATACCAAATAACCATACTTAAATGATTTTAAAATTATTTTTGAAATAGAACAATACACTTAAAAAGAAAACAATTTGGAGAAGCTGGAGGATTAGAGGAGGGACATAAGAGAAGGTAATAGGTGAATTTGACCAAAAAAATATGGTGGACATGTATGAAAATGTCATAGTGAGTCCCATAGCTTTGTTCAATTAGCACAAGCTAAAATACAAAGGTCTTCCTGATCAGCAATCCTTTAGATTTACAGAAACCAGAACATCTGGTGACCTTTAGAGAACATCAGAATGTGTGTCAGAAAATGGACCAGTGCAGGATTAATGATCACTCTGCTCTCTTGTGGCCACAAGTGTGCTTCCTTAGGTTCATGCATAGGCTCTTGGCCTGTGTGTATTTAACTAGGACAGTACACTGAGGGTAGGGGTCCAGCCTTTTGCTGATAACTAGATGAAGGTAATGAGGTTCTGTCTCTACATCTCACTTGTCTTTGGACTAATTAGCTACTTTGGTGTAGTAGCAGTCTGGCCACTGCATACTCAGATCACAGCTTTACTCGTCCTCATGACCATTCTGTTGAGCTACGTGTGGAAGATGTCTGTGCTTTCTAAAAATGGCCTGGCATGCTCCTACTGCCTTTAACTTCTTAGATCCTCCTATTTGTCTTCGCCCACAGCCACACTAAACATTGCCCATCACAGGCTCTTTGCACAAGCTCTGACCCTGTGGCAAAATTTGACCTGACCTCTTAACTTTTCCTTTCCACTTTTTTTTCCCCCTGGAAACCTCCAGGATTCAATACTGTTTGAATTTTGAAAACCCATCGAACCAAAACATGTTCACACTGTGAAGTTCTGCAATTTGTATGAATCACCATCTTGAACCACCATTGGGGATACTGGGAGAACTTCACTGGAATGCATGAATATCAAAGTGTCAATTAGCTCATTGAGAGCTGGTTGGCGTCCTTGAAATACATTTGTACTCTTTGAGTCCTTCTTGGCATTCTTATCCCTCTCTTTAGCTTTGCGTCCTTCAGCCCACACTTATATCAGACTCCCAGAGGTCACTGAAGCCATAATAACTACGTAGCACCCTGACAGCTGCATTCTACACATTTTCACTAAGAATTTTTTGTATGCATTTATTAGTTTGAGTGTTTGTTTTTTTTTTTAGTGCAGTGCCCACAGAGGCCAGAAGGTTGGATGCCCCGGAACTAGTTTCAGGCACTTATGATCTGCTGAAGTGGTTGCTGGTAACCAAACCTGGATTTCTGCAAGAGCTAAGAGCATCCTTCTTCCCTAATGAGACATCTCTCTAGTTCCCTAATTCTTTAAATAAAAGATTTATTTTTTTCATTTATTTCATGCATTTGTAGTTAAAAACAGAAATTTGGAGTTTGTTACATATGTGGTTACCATCCTTACAGCCTTCCGGTCAAAGATGGAAAACTGGTTCAAAGAAAAAATGGTCACATTTTCTTTCAAGACCCCCTATGCCTCAATCTGTGTACTTGTAAAGTGTTTTGTGCACATCACCAGATCTGAAATTGTAATTGAGATGAGAGTATCCTTGTATTTCAGATCATTGTCTAGATTGGAAATGCTAACTCCAAAATGGCATCTTTGTTGTGTGTATGTGCTTGTGTATGTGAGAGCATGTCTCTGTATATGGGTGTGCGTGTGTCTGTTTGTGCATGTGCATGTGTGTGTGCTTGCATGTGTGTATCTGTGTGTGTGTGTGTGTGTGTGTATGTGTGCAGTTCTTGTCCATTTTCTGCCTTTTGTTTATCCTAATACTTTCTTTTATTATTGTATTTTGGGATCCTGTATTTTTTAGGTGTTATGATATATAACAGATAAAATTATTTATCTTAAGTCTCCAAATAACTTTGAAATTAGACTTTTAAGTGACTCTGAAGCATTTGAGGCTCCCATTCTCAGACAGAATTCTCTCCCCTCAGCTTGAAACTAGTATGTGGAAAAGGAGTATTAGTAGGGAGGGCAATGGAATTTTTGGAGGACCATCGGTTTGGAAAATGAGAGAAAATTACGATCCTCCACCAATATTGCAGCAAACCATGAGGAATTCAGACACAGAACAAAAGCTTTCACAGGGAAGGAGAAGAGGTGTAACAGGGAGGGCTGCATGTATTTTTCTTATTCAAACAAATCTCTTTTCTACAGTTTAAGCTGTTGAAGCATCACAAACAACTTAAATTATTTGTTTAATTGATGGACAGGGTTAAAAAATAAAAAGTGTAATACTCTGATGTTATCTAAGGCCTTGGAATATTTTGGTTCCTATCACTCAGGTGAAATATTATATGGTGGTCAACATCTTCCTTCTTTTTAAGGTTATTGTGAACTGAGTGAAAGAGGGTAATGCTATTAGAGACAGTTAATAAGGAAACTGTTATTGTTACAGGGCTATTGGGAGAATATTAAAAGCATCATTTATTATGAGACACTTCTGAAGCTTGGGACATGGCACAAGTGCAATGTGATGGACTAAAAATGCTTTGAGTGTAGCCCAAGATTTAGATGCTGTAGCTTGATTCCTCATGTCATAGGAGGAGATAAGTGGAAATCTATTAGAAGTGGGCCTTAGTGCAAGTCCTTAGGTCACAAAGATGGTATCCCATGATGGGTTATGAAGCCTGGATCTTGTCTTCCTGTGGACAATGTGCTTTCTTCTTTATCCTGGTGTTCTCACAGTGATGCCATGTAGCCAGTGGGCCCTAAACAAGACTGAGTCTATGGCAAGGAGCATGCAGCTGAGCCTCTCAAACTGTTTATTAATAATCTGCTTTTATTCACAAAATTATGCATAATGTTGCATAGTCAGAATGCAAAGCACAGTAATGGAAAGATAATTCATTTCATAATAAATACATCATATGCCATATGTATATCTGCCAAATATATAGGTTCCATATGTATTTCAAACACTTTATTTGTAAACTCTGGAAGTATACATATTATTGTAAGCCTATTATAAGTATCCCATAATTAAATGAATCCATCCTTCAGGTAAGGACATTTGCATTTGTTGAGATGCTTGATTTGGAGAACCAGGACTATGGCTCAGTAGATGGAGTACTTTCTACACAAGCACAAATCCTCAGTTTGTATGCCCTGCACCCACAAACAGACCTTGTATGGTGGTGCCCAGGTATTACCTAGAACTGGGGAGTGGGAACAGGCAGATGCCTTCGCTGGTTAGCCATTCTATCAAATATAGTTTCTAAGGCTTAGAAAGAGATGCTTGTAGCCTCTTTGAGGAACACCAATATAGCAGAGGCAGCCACCTTCACCTCATTTGCATCCTCTGATTAACCACTTAAGGACTGTCATTCTCAGACCCTCAGCTGTCAACATTGAGTAGCAGGCAACACTCAGGCAATTGAAGTGATGTTTTAGAATGAAGGAGTATGTGATAAGTAAATTATTCCCTGTCACGGTACATTTGAAGTAAACTTTGAAACCATCGTAGCAATGAAGAATTCCCCAAATAAACACACTGATTCTGACTGTATCATCTCTGCACAAATGGAACTTGGAGACTGAATGAAAGCACTGTTACATGTTCCATAAGGAAACAGACAAATAAGTCTATTAGAAAAGTTGATTCGTATGTGAGACTTGCTTAGTTCAGTGGTACTTGGGCAACGACTTTCTTTTCCCCTTGATGGTGGAAGAATCAGAAAGTTCTGGATTCCAGAAGATTCCAATGAAGAAATGAATGTAACAAATTCTGCTCACCAAAACACATCCCCATGAGCCCACAATAAAAATTCATTTTTACCATTTGTAAACTATTTTGTCATAATGATTCACTTAATACAGTATTTATTAATTCTGGATACTCATACAGAGTGTGTGGCATTCATTGGAGGCAGTTGACTGTGTTAATGCATACATAGCAGACTCTGGCTCAAAAGCTTTTAAGTCAATATTTTTAAAATCTATTGAGAATTTTAATTTTTCAGTCATTTATTTATTTTTATGCTTTTATTTGTGTAATTTTTGTTGTTTTATATATATATAACAACAATATATACAGATAAAACAATATATATAGAATATATAATATATATATAATGATATATATTATATATAAATATATAACAATATATATATAACAACAGAAATATATATATATGGCTAATTTGTTGGAAAGTTACATACATGCATATCATGGATTCTAGTTATTCCTTTTACTTTTTTTACTTGCTCATGTCTCTTTTCCATCTGTATCAAACAAACTACAACCTCTTTCCCACAGTTCCTTTTCCAAGTCATGGCTTGTGATATTAGCAATGTAGTTTAACCAAGGCAATCTCTGCAATTACTCTATTGGAAATGTTCATTGGAGCCTAGAGGGGACATGTGCACATATGTTTGTTTGTTTGTTTGGTTGGTTGGTTGGTTGGTTGGTTGGTTTGTGTGTGTGTGTGTGTATTTGTGTATGTGCCTATGTGATTGACTCTGTGAGAGTGTGTGATTGTGTGTATATTTGAGATTTGATTGTCTCTCTGTGTGTATATATGCATATGAGATTATGTGTTTGATTGTGTGTATATGTGTGATTATTTGTGTATTTGAGTGTGTGCATGTGATTTTGCCTGTATGTGATTGCTACTGTGACAAGAATACTCAGCTTAGTCATGGCTCGGGATCAGAAGGTGGCTTTCTGAGCTTTCACGATCCAGTCAACTCCCAAATGCTTGCCAGCTGAGGAGCAGTCTAACACATGAGCCTTAGGATGTGAGATTTGCACTATAATATCTGTTATTCCGGACACCAAATCACAGGGAAGCACCTTTTAAGACTGTGTTACCAATGAAACTGAGAGATGAGGAGTGAGTGAGAAAATGTAGATATAGAGATTTATACAAAGTTTTCTTCTCAGAAGCTTTGTTCACACCACTAAACTGAGAAATCGTAAGCAGGAGCACGTGACGGAGAGGTGAGAAAGAACACGAAGAGTCTGCAGTTTCGATGAGATAATGTCAGCGGAACACTGCAAACAGCAACTCCTTTAGCCGTTGCACTGAAGGCTGCCGAGTTGACAATAAGGGCAGTGATGTCGTATGATGAGAACCTGTGCGCTTTACATTTTGTCTTGTGCGTAGACACTTTATTGAGTTCAAGCACTAAACTAGGCCTTAGAGATTCAGCCTATTTTTTACCTTATACAATAAATACTCCCCAACTCTTATTTGGAGCTAAAAGACGTTAGCTTGACACTTCTACTATATTTTGCTTCTAGTGAAAAAACAGATGCATACTCGTCACAAGATGATGAAAACTCTGTTTTTCCTCAGTGATTTTTCAGCGTTTGCAATAACTACATTAATTTTTGAAGCTGCTAAAATAACCTTAGATATATAGCGGGAAGTTTTGTACAGCAGTAACAGCCACATAATTTTTGAAGATAAACTTTGAGGTTCAGTTATTTTTTTCTTTTTCTTCTTCTTTTT
>REGO01000150.1:2617447-2630589 GCA_010120015.1 Rhombomys opimus | reverse complement strand
AAGAAATGTGGCAAGCACCAGCCCCACACAGTGACACAGTCCAAGAAGGGCAAGGATTCTTTGTATGCCCAGGGGAAGCGGCTTTATGACAGGAAACAGAGTGGCTATGGTGGGCAGACTAAGCCTATGGTGGGCAGACTAAGCAGATCCAAGAGAACGCTGGCTATTAAGAGATGCAAGCACTTTGAACTGGGTGGCGATAAGAAGAAAAAGGGCCAAGTGATCCAGTTCTAAGGTGATTCCGTTATGAAGACAATAAGATCATGAGGCTTTGTTCACCTCACTTGATTGCAGTTGGTCTTTTACGGGGGAATAAACTAAAGTTTGTACTTGGCAAATAAATAAATAAATAAATAAATAAATAAATAAATAAATAAGTAAATAAATCCCAAAAGAAGAAACTCTAATGGCTGAGAAACACTTAAATGTTAAACATCCAAAGCCATCTGGGAAATGGAAACCAAAACTATGAGATTTATGAGATTTCATCTTACACCCACCAGAATGGCTGGTTCAATAAAACAAGTGATATCTCATGAGGTTCATGATAGCAAGGCCACGGATTAAGGGGAATACTCATCCATTGTTGCTAGGAATGCAAACCTTTATAGCCTCTATAGAAAAAGTGTTATGATTCCTCAGGAAGCTGGGAATTAACCTACCTCAAGATCCCATTATACTCTGTTGGACATACACCGGAATTCTGCTTCATCCTACTACAGAGATGCTTCTTCAGTCACACTCATTGCTGTTCTATTCTTAAAAGGCAGGGATTAGAAACAGCCTAGAACTTCCTCAGCAGAAAAAGAATAGATAGAGAATATGGTACACTTATACAATGAAGTATTACTCAGCTGTTAAAAAATGAAATCGTGAAGTTTGCAGGTAAAAGAATGGAACTAAGGAAAAAATCATTCTCCGTGAGTTATCACAGATATAAAAAGAAAAATCTGGTCTCTATTCACTTCTATGTGGATATTAGTTCTTAAGTCAATAATAACTAAGCTACAATACCAGAAAGCACCGAGGTTAGGTATAAAGTACATTCATGGGGTGGGCTGTGGATAGATACTGTCAAGGAAGAAAAATAGAATAGATAGAATGGATAGATGGGGAGAGGTGGAAGGGGAGGATCAAGTAGATAACGGGAGAGGATAGTGTGGCAAGGGAGGGAATATGTGAAGAGTCAGTTAAAACTATGGGGCAATTGAGGGATATTATAGAAACCTAATATAATAAGAGCTTTCTAATACTTATACGTATAAGAAGGTAGTCTAAATGAAATTGCCAAATAATGGGGAAGACAGAGCTCCAATTGACATCTCTTGTCATCAAAGAAAGCTTCCAGCAAGGAGATTGGATTATATCTAATTTTGGATTGTTGTTCAACAGGGTGTCGTAGGAAACCCAAACACCCCAGGCTGCTGTGAAGACAATAAGTTGCTCTTCGCAAACTGGCTGCAGGGCTCCATTGCTGTAGACAACTCAATGAAGACACAGAAGTCAAGCTGGTGCCTACATAGAGCTTTAACCCCTACATGATAGCATCTTTATTTCAGGAAGTTACGCTGCAGGGAGAAACATGAACACCAACCCAGCAACAAAACCTTTGGTCCAAAATCATGTCCTGCTTGCAAGATAAGATAGTGTAATGGTGGCATGAAGGTTGTGGGAATAACCAACCAATGCCTTATATGACTTAAGGCCCACTCCATTAAATGGAAACCTCAGGGAAGGGGGGAGAGAGGTAAAGGAACCAGTCTTTGAGTTCATGTCAGAAACAGTTCCTGTTCTTCTTACTAGGGAAAGCCACTTGGATACTGAACTACCATGGGCTACATCCGAGCAGGGGTTCTAGGTTATATCCATACATGGTTCTTGGTTGGAGAAGCAGTCTCATAGAGGACCCTTATGCCCTGATATATTTTGTCCTTGTGGAGCTCCTGTCCTCTCCAGGTCATACTAACTCCCCCTTTTATCAAATGATTCCCTGCACAAACCATTTCTTATGTCTCTTTCTGTCTATTCTACCCTAATCCCTTCTACCGCCCTAACACTACGTAGGAAAAAGAAAGGGATAGTGGGAAAGGGGAAACAGTTCTCTTAGCCACTTCCTGTTGGTTAGGGTTGTTGCAAGAATACTCAGGAGAGAGAAGGTTAAGAAGTAACCGGGGCATGGTGGTGCTACATTAAGACAGTTCACCAGTTTTCCCTTCTTTCTACCTTCTACCACTTCAGATCCTCCTGTTATTCCCCTTAAGGATACAGCAGTGATCCATCATCTTGGAGGCAGAAGATGCTCCATACCAGACAAGTGAGCCAGGTGGCACCTTGATGTGCACTTCCCAGCTTTTAAACTGTGAGAAGTAAAATTGCTGTTCTTTATAAGCTGACCAGAGTGTAATGTCATGTTCCAGCAGCATGAATGGATAAGAGTGTGACTGTCCTAACAGAGACACTGGCTAATGGCCCACATGTGGGCCTACTTGGTAAATCTAAGAACTGAATTGGCAAGCAATGTGGAAACCCTGGGAAAAGAGTTCAAAGCCTATCTTTAAATATCAAAGCCATCATTAGTGTTAGATAGAAAAAGAACAAAGTCAAGGATGTTGAAGCAGCCTTCAAAGGGCCACAGTTCCATTAGTCATTATCCGGGGTGCACAGAGCTTTCTAGTGACCAAGAAAGTTGTAGCACTTTGATTATTATATCTGAATTCTAAGCCATGCCTAGACAGGAATAACTCAGTGATTTCACTGAGAAATTAAATGAAGTCAGTCAGGTAAAGATTGTATTCTCTTTCTGTTGATGAGGAGGAGTAGAAATGTTGCTTTAACAATAAGCTAAATTAGTTTTGAAACCGGGTCAGTGCACAAACTGGATGAGTTTGGAGGACCAGACTGCACACTCTCACTTTTCTATGAATAGGGCATTAAGCACAATTCTGGGAGGACTCAGAGGAGTTTAGGAAAGTTCTCATTCTTCTTAACTATGTAGGCAACTGTGAGCTGTCAGTAGAAGTACAGAAAGGGATGGCTATTCTGCTAAGGCTTGAGGCAGACCAAAGCATAGGAAACTGGGGAAAGAAAATCCCGGTTAAAAGCTAGCAAAGAACTTGACTGAGCTGTGGCCCAGTTTTAATATATTAAGGCAGAACCGGGAGTCAAGAACTTAATGAAAGCGTCAGAGGATAAAGGTACTCTGGTGTTTCATGACTCATGTTATCTGCTTGTGGTTAAATCAGACAATAAAGACACAAGATAACAGTTAGAGTTCCCAATTCAAATGAGAAGCAGATCCTAACCCCTGGTGTGATGACTCAAGCCTATAATCCCAGCACTTAATGGGTTGAGGCATGTTCACATTAGAGATTGAGTTTGAGTTCAGGGCCAGCCTGGGCTACAGTGTAAATTCCAGGCCAGTCAGTGCTGTACAGTGATATCCTTTCTCAAAGCCTCACTTTCTCTATGTGATAGTGTGAAAGTGATCTGTCCCTCTCTCTCCTTTTGAGGACAGAGATGTCTGCAATCATCTCTCCCACCACTGCTCATGGCAAGCACATGACTTCCTGAGCTTCCTAAATTCACAGTCACAGGAGAGTTTTCCCCAGGAAGAACTGTGTGGCGTGTGGTACTGGGAAGACTCCTCGATGCAATATTCTGTTTCAGTTTTAAAGTTGATGATGAAGTGATTTTAATTGGGGACAATTACTATGGTGGAAAGACTGTGGTTATTTATTTAATTGTTTGTGGGGTGGATGTGAAATTTCAAGGCTCGGGATAAAATGCTACAGCTTGAATGTGTCTCCTTCAAAATCCAGGTGTTGATAATTAAGACCATTCTGAGCCAAAGGATGGCTCAGCAGACAAAGCACCTACTGTGCAGCCTTGTGCCTAATGTTTGAAGCCATGCAGGGCTGGTTGAGCAGCCCCCATCTGTAATTCCAGAGCTTGGACTGCAAGATAAGGGTGGAGTCGCAAAGATCCCTTGAAGCTCCATCTTGTGGATAGCAAGCCTGGAATTCTTCACAGAACAAGGGTGCTTTCTCAAAGAAAGGTGGAGGAGAGTGAGGACTCACACAACTTATCCTCCGAGTTTACACGTTCACTGTAGCATATACAACCATACTCACACACTCACACTCCTACTCACACATAGGAACACGTACACAAATGCACATGGGTATACTCACATGCAACACATTCACTAACACACATGCACACCCCCACCACACACTTGCATATACATTAAGAGAGAATTGGGGCTTTTAACAAGTGACTAAATCATAACCATGACCAACGGCTTTATCAAGGAGGATGAAATGAGCCAGGTGGCTAGGTAAGGGAGTTCTCCTTTTTAGTAGAATAGGTGAAGAGCAGGGGAGAGGGAGAGAGAGTGGGGCTGGGAGGAGAGAAGGGATGGGGCTGCAACCAGGAAGTTAAGTGAATTAAAAAAAAAAATGAATTAGCTTTAAAAAAGAGGACCATTCCAGTTTGTGCTGGTTTGTGCTTCTGCCTTCCACCATGTAAGAATTACACACTCTTGCTTCAGGACAATTCAGTAGTGAGACACTGTGCCAGAAGAGAATGATGCTCTTCCTCTCCAGACAACTGCATTGCCAGAACTTCACTGTGAATTTCCCATCATCCAAAACTGTGGGAAACGACTTTATGTTCTTTATAAATACCCAACCCGTGACTTTATGGTATAGCAGCACAAAGGGAACTGATGTGCGGAGATTTTATTATAACATTGAACCATTAAATCCCGTACCCTTTTAGTTCTTAAGGGTCTCACAGGTGTTTACGTATATTGATGTAGCTCCTGTTTCTGTGGTGATGAGGAAGTTCTGCCATGCTTGCTGAGGTTTGGTTAAGTTCTGTCCATTACAGGCATGGGAGTGAACAGACTCAATCCCAGACTGAGGATTTCAAGGCAGGAGGATTGTGTATTTTACTGGAAGGCTGGGCAGGACAGTGAGAAAGAATAAATAGTACACATAATAAAAAATTGTGTTTTTCTAATGTTTCCTTTGAAAGTTTTTCATTGAGACTAGCTGAAATGATGGGAATTTTAACAATTTGGATTTTCTTAGGAGTGAAGTCACTCCCAAGTAGAGAAGAAAAAACAGGGGTCTTTTAAAGATGGTTACTATTGCAGAATTTAACGTTCAGCTACTCTGTAAGTATCTGCAAACCAGTGTTCCATGTGGCATTTATTTGGCTGTTGTTTTTCTGATTTCCCTTTTAGTTTGTATTAAAGTGTGATAGATTGTTTTCATTATACATTAAAAATAATACAATTAATTCGGACCAAGATGCTCTACAAATACACTCAGCAATTCTGATACCATACTTAAGGGTTGTGAAAAGTCTGCCTTATTTGTTGATATGAAGGGTCACCTAAATGAGGAGGAATATATGAGTGCCTTTTTGAGTACTGAGAAGTTTCATATGCTGTAAATCTAAAATGTGTTTTATTTTCCCAGTGCAAATCCATTATATATCCTTATATCTTGTTTCTGGTCAATGCAGAAGGAAAACATTCTCAGCTACTTCTGAGTAGACCTGATATATTGATCTAAATGATTTGTTTTCTGTCCTTCAGTACTGTGATCCTTTCGAACAGTAGTAGAAAATTTCAAATTCTTACTTAAGTATGTGTAGAAAGTGGTCACACACTAATATAGATATAATAGATCATACCTCAGGACCAGAAGTATCATGACAAGATTTTTAGAGAGAAGAAAGACATGAAATGCAGAGCTCCCACAGACTGAGAGGAAGCAATCACGCCTGAGGATATTTTTCCCAATTCAAAGGTTCACCTCCAGCTTGGTAGGCTGAGGCAGGCTGACTGCAAGAGCTGGTCCCATGATCATAATGATTTCAGGCTGGTTTGACCTACCTACAGAGACCAGAGAAATAAAGAAATCCTCCCTCTCTCTTACTCTCTACTCTCTTTTATGTCAGTCTTTCTCTGCATCACTGTATTTCTATCACGAACGAACACACCACAAAAAGAAATAATTTATTTCTTCACAGTCCTTCTGAAACTATCACTGATTTGAGTTTGAGTATATCAGGAAGTATATTCTAGGTTTGCTGGGGCGGTGACGAAGGCCGCAATCACTGTCGGGAGCAGCAGGTAGCCCTGCTCCTGGGAGCTGAGGGCAAGGGGCAGGTGGGAGAAGAGTGACACGGAGACTGCTGTGTCTTCTGCTGTGTGGAGGCTCCTCAGGCAGCTTCCCTTAGCCAGCTGCTCCTCTGCATCCCCTTAATCCTCCTGCTTGCACAGGACAGCAGCCCAGCCTTGAGGGATGGATGCTGGGAACACCACGGTATGTGACGGTATTTAGAAACTGTCTCCCTCATGGGCTTTCGCTGTGGATCGCGTTTGTTAACAAAGGACTCCAAAGGAAAATGTGGACAGGGAATGAGTGAAGTAAAAGAGCTGGGATGGAAGAGCATTTTGCAGCAAATGAATTGCATTCAAAGTCAATTTTCATCTAATTCTTCCTGTGGTTATTAAAAGAGCTCCTATTGCAGCAAGTCACAATCCAGTCCTCAGATAATGAGTGCTACGGAAAGAGCTACTCATGGGCAAAAAGCATCACTTTTAAGAAAAATCATTCCTGGAGTTCATATATTAAGTTTGTGCTCACTAGTCTCTGCCAGGTTCAAAAAATATCACAGAAAGAAAGAAAAACTGTTGAATTTATCCCTCTTAAAGATACCATAAATTGATCTCCTGTGGATGACACAATTCTTAATTGAGGAGAAGAAAACCCACAAAGGAACCCTTCACGGCCAACAACAGAGAATGCTTCTACTAATTTCCAATCCCTCTGAAGGATCCAGCCTTATATTTTAGCTTCATAATACATTTATTAAGATAAAATTAAGAAAGTTGAGCAAATACTTGAAAATAAAGCTTAATTCATATCGGTCAGACATTAAAATATAACTCTTTTTGATTTCTTATTTGTAATATAAGAACCGTACCCCACGCCCTTCTTTCTTCCTGGCTTCCTCTCTCCTTTCTTCTTCCACTATGCAAGGCCTTATTTCAACCAGAGAAACATGTTGGAGAAAACACCTTTTCCCCTTAAATGAAGTCCTTAGTGTAAGATCTTTAGTAATCTTTAGTAATCTGTAAAGTGTGGTTTTACAGTCCTGATTTTAGCAGACAAAACAGTGGATTGTTTCAGACAAGAGCCTTTGTTTCTATGCCACCTCACTCCTAAATCCAGTGTACAGTAAGAACTTCTTAGAAGTGACCTGTTCCTGATAGATATGCACATCTTCCCATTAACAATCCTACAGAGACTGTAAAAATCTGGCTTGAGAACTAGCAACATTTTATTCATTGTCTTGGGAAACACTATTATCATGGCCTCTTAAATTCATTGTCTTTGTAGACAAGTTGAAGTGGGAAAAGGGGCTTCACAGTTAACTCAGCAATTTTGGCAAATGAATATATCTTGAGAGTGTTGCTGGAACCCCAAGAGAGGACATTAGTCTAGCTCTCCATTATCGGGGTGAGAAAAAGCTGTCGTGTGTATTCCTGGGTAGACAATCTTTTCCAGTTGGAGTTTCTCTCTAGCATTCAATCCTATGAAATTCTTAATGTTTCCAAAGTCAGAGCTGTCTTTAAAAAAATAAGATAAGAAGAGTCTGAAAATGTCAAGAGATGAGTTTAAGTTTTCAAGGATATGCTGGGTTTACAAAATGAAAGGGAAAACAAAACAACTCATTTAAACAGTATTAAAGTACAGTTGTGAGAGTCCAAAGCTTTGAAATTTGCCAATTTGTACTAAACAATAACATCAGAAACTTGGTTTATTTACTAGTTTAACATTATCTGCATATATATGATAGATGAATCATATATAATAGATTGATGGATGATAGGTAAGATACATAGTTGATAGGTATAGATAGATGATATAGGTAGATGAAAAATATAGAGGATATGATAGATAGCTAAACAGATGATAGATTCAAGATAGATAGATAGATAGATAGATAGATAGATAGATAGATAGATATGAGAGTGTGTACATCTACATGCCTATTTTGTTACAAAGAAACAAATTTCACACCACTGTTTAAAAACCAAAGGTAACAACCCCTTTCTTTACTCTATATACAACAGCATTTGTTTACAGCCAACTGATGTTTAAAAACTCTGTGTTAGTCCAACGTGTGGGGAAAAATAGTTTCATAGAGAAATTGAAACTCTGTGGACAGAGCTAAGACAAATATTGGGAATCAGGGATAAAACGCCTAGAGATTGCTGACAGCATTTAGTCCTGACACAGTAAGTGTAGGATCTGACGGCAGAAACCTTTCAGTGCTTGTTAATGTAAATATTTTTAAAAACACAAACTGATTCAAAAATCTACTCATAAATTCCAAAGATATCTTTATTGAAACCATTGAAGATGCTTTCCTTTTCCAGCATGACAATAGTAGGCTGATACAAGTGGGCTATATATGTAGGTCCACTTTACTGTTACAGAATTTTAAGCTTCTTAGATTATAGAATTTTGAAAATACCCAACACATGGAGCATGTTCCCTGTGCACTGGTTTGGACCACTTCAGACTAAGCACATCCCTCTCAAGTTGTTTTAGACGGGGCTTTCTGTATATGCAATGAACATTTTTGTGAGTCCAGAACTGAAATTTGTTATATTGTGTGATTCTTATTTCCAGAAAGAGAGAGAAAGAAGGAGAGAGAGAGAGAGAGAGAGAGAGAGAGAGAGAGAGAGAGAGAGAGAGCTATTCATCAAAGGAAACAAATTCTTCCTCAAAAATTATTACTTGATTCTTGGTCTTCTTGTGGAGTTCCTGTCCCCTCCAGGTTTTTCTATCTCCCCCTTCTTCCATAAGATTCCCTGCACTCTGCCCAAAGTTTGGCTATGAGTCTCAGTATCTCCTTTCATACCCTGATGGGTAGAGTCTTTCAGAAGCCCCCTGTGGAAGGCTCCTGTCCTGTTCCTTGTCTTCTATTTTTTATTTCTATCGTGTTTAACCTTCTGAAAGAGGTTTCAGCTTCTTCCCTAGGGTCCTCCTGGTTGTTTAGATTCTTTAGGACTACAGATTTTAGATTTTAGTATGTTCATCCTATACTATATGGCTAATATCCACTTATAAGTGAGTATATACCATATGTGTCTTTGCCCAGGGAGGCCTGCAGAGACCGATACTTCAACCAAGAACCATGCATGGAGAGGACCCCTGCTCAGTTTCCAAGTGGATTTTCTAGTAAGGGTGGCAAGGGCTGTCTCTGACATGAACTCAGTGGCTTTCTTTTTGATCACCTCCCCCTGGGGGATGCAGCCTTGCTAGGCCACAGAGGAAGAGACTTGATATGCTAGCATCAGATAGAAGGGGAGGAGGTCCTCCCTTATCAGGGGAAGGGCATAGGGATAGGCACAGGGATAGAAGACTAGGGATGAGGCATAGGGATAGCAGAGGGAGGGTAGGTGGGACTGGAAGGAGATGGAGGGAGCTACAGCTGGATACCAAGTAAATAAATTGTAATAAATATATAAATAATAATATTTACATAGGGTCATCAAAAAATATTACTTGAGGTACATCTTCCTTGACAAAGGTTGTTCAGCAGTGACCTTGCTGTCAGGTCGGAGCATTCAGAGCCTCCTGGTGAACGGATAGTGTGCTGTGCGTGTACTGGAAACGGCTAGCACGAGCTGCGGAAACTTATAGAGCTTGCGCAGACATATCTATTCGGTCTCTACTCTGCTGGTTTTTGTTTTGTTTTGTTTTGTTTTTTTCCCTCTCATTTTTATTGAAATGGATCATGATGTGATTATTAGAAGATTCTAAAATGCCTCCTGTCTGTTTGATTGCAGAGGTCTCTTTATTCATGGAACATCATGTTTGCTCAACTCCATAACATCCTACTGATTGTTGTAGTTGCCTTCCAACAAAATGGTGATTTGATGACCTTTTGTATTATAGCACTTAAAAATTCAGTCATGAGTGTTATTTTTTACCTTTTAATTTTTGATAAAGCATTCTTTGGAGGTCTGAATAATTTCAGGACAAAAAATGTGTATATTACCAATGGCTTGAAAATAACCTGAGCAAAGCTGGTGCCTGATACATTTTGAGGTTTTACTGTATTGGACTATAGTGTAGATTGTCTTTATCTAAGAGCTCATAATTTGATTTTTATTGATCCATACTTTCTGTTCCTCACTTCAAATTCTATTTAAGTAAAATTGAGTATCTGGGGACCACTTTTAGAAGACTGTTGTGGGTTATTATTTCCTTAGCTAACGTATAAGAACTTAGATGATATTTATGTTTTGGCAGAGAGCCAAATTGTTCTTCAGAGACAGGAGAATATATGTCCTGTGCAATTTTCCAAGCCACCTTGGTAAATATTTTCCTATTTCCAACCACTAGAGTCAGCATAGCTGTCTCATTCATTTCTACCATCTTTGTTATCATTCATGTTACTGAAAACAATGCTGAACAGGAGTATTCAGCTAGTCTTCTCCAATCTTGTTCATAGATGGCTAGCGGCCTAGCTGGAAAAATTAGGGCACTGGAAACATCGCTTTGAAGCATGCTTGTCATCCCAGTCCCTTGTCCTTTCTCCTGCTCCCAGTGACCAGAAGTATCTGCTTAGCTCCACTACCTCTTCTGCCAGCATGCTTTGTCTTACCTCAGGTCCAGAGCCACATTCACTCTTCTTCAAAGTTGCTCCTCATGAGTATTTTGTAACACAATATAATACAACCCTGAGTAATACAATTTACTTTGCTCATGTTTTCAGATTTAAGTTCATGGTCACTTGGCTGGGTGGCTCTATGGTAGGGTGGCACTAGATTTTTGGCCAGGCAAACATATAGCAGGAAAAGACTATGGCCTAGATGCAAAAAAAATGAAAGAGACCAGAGCCCAAGTAACTGCTTCAAGGACACTCACAATGACCTAACTTCCTTTCCTTAGTCCCTGTCTCCTAAAGGAGCCATAGCTTCCAATAGCACCAAAGGTGTTAAACAGAGCTGTGGCCATATGGACCTGTGAGAGACAGTTATTACCTAAGCCATTAGAAACTAATTCTGTAACAAATCTTCTGTGCTATGAAAATCCTCTATTGTGCAGTCAACCTTTGCCTTAATATTGTATACTGAACACTATCATAGTGTCTGAAAGAAGTAAAAGTTCTGTCACTTCAACATGACAGAAAAAAAGTCATCATTCTTCCAAAGAACACACTTCTTTTTTTAATATTTTTTTTTCATTATTTTTCGTAACCAAGTGCTTGGAATAGAACTTGAGTAAAATATTGCCAGTACATAAAGTTTTTTCCCGCTTCTAAAGAGAGAGCTACGTTTTTCTCCTATTAACTCAGACTAAATTTGCTAAGATGTTATGAATTATTTGTCATGCATACTTTACTGTGATAATGAGTGAGTAACATGCGGAAGCACCGTGATCTGTGGAGGCTCTATGTAAAGAGATGCTAGCTAAAACGCAGTGCAATGTGAGAATGGATTCCAAAAGTGACAGAGCTAATGTCCACATAACTGAGGAGATGAATTGGGATATGAAGAAACACAAATGGCTTAGGAAACAACCTGTGGACACACAGTCAAATTATGTCTCTGATAGTATGTCACAAATTGAAAATGGTGAGAGTCTGAATTTGCCATCAACCGGAGAAGAAATGAGGAGAGGAACCACTGTTTCAGAAGAATCTCCATTGCATTCCCTCTGGCATGTGCAGTTTCATCTCTGTCCTCCCTTCTCTTTTGGGATTCCCCTAAACATGTTGTCCTCCTCCCCATATATTATCCATGTTTTCTTATTTAAATAGTGCCATAGGCTCTGTATTTAAAAAATTGACAGATAAACACTATTGCACTTCAAATGACAGGGTTTACTTCTTATTTATGGATGAATAGTGCCATAGTTTGAAAATGAACTGTGTATTTTTTATGGTGATGGTCCATTTGTGGATAGAGTCCTGAGTTGTGACATGGCATCTAAGGGCAACAGCCATTTGTATCTAGCTGACCTCCTTTGTCTGATCTTACAAATCTCCTTAACACAGTTGGGGTTGAGGGGGTCTTCTGATTTAATAATTTCTATCTAACATAAATTATTTTCTCAAGGCCCCAAGTCTGAACTTCAGAGAATAAGTTTCTACACTCTCCAGTACCCAATGGAGATGAGATGCCAGTATATTGAGATGGGAGATGGAGCCAAGAAATTTTCTGGAAACTCAGGGGCCTGCTAGCCTGGTATACACAATGACAAACAAGAGACCCCCTCTTCAAACAATATGGAAAGTGTGTATTGCTTTCCAAGGCTGCCCTTTGACTTCTAAATGTGTATCGTGGTACATATGTACCTGACTTCACACATGAATGTGCACACATGTATACATATATATATAATCATATAGCTCACTCCACAAAATAGTAAATAGAACTGAACACTGAAGACATACAATGAGAGGAAGAAGGAAGAAACTCAGTAGAATAAGAATCACAGCATCTTGTCTTTGGAAACACATACTGCGATTTCAAGCTTAGATACTGATGATAAATGATAACCCAAACAGACATGGGAAACATAGAGTGATGTACATATGAGAAGAATATTAGGATCTTCTCCACAGGCCATGGTGTGTTTGAGGTGCTCTGTGAAAGAGATCTCCACAGCATATGGGAAGAGACTGAAGACTGTCTTAGTTTGATTTCTAGTGTTGTGATAATGATAAAGACTTTGACCAACAGCCCAGGGATTATTCTATTTTATAGCTTACAGTCCATCACTGAGGGAAGCCCCATCAGGAACCGCAGCATAGGATGGACGTACCACATGACTAATGTAAAGACTGGTGAGCTTCCTGCTCATCACCACTAAAGGGTTTGTTGTATGTTTCGCCTCTGTCCTTTGTATCTGCTTTGTAGTTAAAAATGTGTACATTATGTATGCATACACACATATACTTTAAATATGACAGATTTTAATAGCTAATACAATTTTAAGAGAAAAATCAATGACAACTAGTTGTGCTAATATACTCAGAGAGCAAGACATATATTCTGTTTTATGTTCAATTCATCCCTAAAATGACCAACCTTAAGGAAA
>REGO01000150.1:2601126-2614088 GCA_010120015.1 Rhombomys opimus | reverse complement strand
TCTATCTATCTATCTATCTATCTATCTATCTATCTATCTATTATCTGTCTTCTATCTATGTACCATTTTTAATCAGCAGTTAAGACATTATATCTATTTCTCATGTATGAGAATATTTCCATCTTATATATGAAGTCCAATTGTTGAACCATTATCAGAAAATATTATTTCAAAATCTAAATGTAAAATCCAGTTAATAGTTCTAATACAGAAAGCCAAAAATATTAACATAGCATTCAAGACTTACAAATTGTGACAGGACGCACTCTTTTAGTGTATCACAAATAAAAACAGAGACTTAAAAAACACAAAGACCATGACAGAAAGAGTCATGCATCTTTCTTTGCATATTTTGTAATATGAAGCTGGTTCTTAGTTGCTTCCACTATTTTATAAAAAAACACACAGTTGTCTGGGATCCTTACTTCCCAGGGTAGAATAGAAAACAATTGTCATTCTTTGCTTATTTAATAACATCATTCAGAAATCAAAGCGATCTCAGCTTTGGTAGCAGGAAGCTCTCCACTTGTAAGCAAATCTTTAAGGAAGAGAATGAAAACATAAGCATGTACAACCACTTTGGAAATCAATCTGGTGCTTTCTTAGAAAACTGGGAATAGTGCTACCTCAAGACCCATATCTGAAAGATGCTCAACCATACAACAAGGACATTTCTGTAACTATGTTTATAACAGCTTTGTTTGTAATAGTCATAATGTGGAAACAACCCAGATGTTCCTCAACCGAAGAAGAAATATAGAAATTATGGTACATTTACACAATGGAATATTATTCAGCTATTGAAAACAAGGAAATCATGAAACTTGCAGGCAAATGGATGGAACTAGAAAATATCATCCTGAGTGAGGTAACCCCTATGCAGAAAGATACACATGGTATATGCTCACTTATAAATGGGTACTATCATATAATATAACCATACTAAAATCCACAGACCTCTTCTAGATCCTACCATTTGTCTCCAAATTTCATGATTTTCTTGTTTTTAATTGCTGAGTAGTATTCCATTGTGTAAATGTACCACAATTTCTGTACCCATTCTGCAGCTGAGGGACATCTGGGTTGTTTTCAGGTTCTGGCTATTATGAATAAAGCTGCTATGAACATGGTTGAGCAAATGTCCTTGTTGTGTACTTGAGCACCTTTTGGATATATGCCTAGGAGTGGTATAGCTGGATCCTGAGTGAGGTATCCCAGAATCAGAAAGACACACACAATATATATTCACTTATAAGTGGATACTAGACTTATAAGATATGATAAACATACTAAAATCTGTACACCTAAAGAAATGAACAAGGAGGAGGTTCTGGGATAAGATGACCAACCCTCACTTAGAAAGCCAAATGGGATGGACATTGGTAGGAGGAGAAAACAAGGAACAGGACAGGATCCTACCACAGAGGGCCTCTGAAAGACTCTATCAAGGAGTTTATCAAAGCAGATGCTGAGACTCATAACCAAACCTTGGGCAGAGTTCAGAAAAATATATGAAAGAAGGGGGGTTAGTATGACCTGGAGAGGACAGGAGCACTATAAGGACCAAATATGTCTGGGCACAGGGGTCTTTTCTGAGACTGATTCTCCATCCAAGGATCATGCATGGATATAACCTAGAACCTCTGCTCAGATATAGCCCATTGCATCTCAGTATCTAAGTGGGTACCCTAGTGAGGGGGACAGGGACTGTCTCTGACATGAAATCAGTGGAAGGCTCTTTGACCTCCCACCCGCAGAGGGAGGAGCAGCCTTGGTAAGCCACATAGGAGGACGTTGCACCCAGTATTGATGAGACCTGACAAGCTAGGGTCAGATGGAAGGACCTGCCCTATCAGTGGACTTAAAGAAGGGCAAGGAGGAGAAGAGGGAGGAAGGGTGGGATTGGGAGGGAATGAGGTAGGGGGCTATCGCTGAGATACAAAGTAAATAAACTCTAATTTATATAAAAAATAAAAATTAAAAAATTCCACAGACCTAAAGAAGCTAAACAACAAGGACGACCTTAGGGAGGATGCTTAACTCTCATTTAGAAGGGAAAACAGGATAGACACCTAAAGCAGTAGAAGACAGGGAACAGGATGGGAGCCTATCGCAGAGGTCCACAGAGACTCAACCAAGCATAAGATCAAAGCAAAATAGAGAGATTCATAGCCAAACTTTGGACTGAACTCAGGGAGTCTAATGGAAGAAGGAGGACATAAAAGGACCTAGAGGGGACAGGAGCCACAAAATGAAACTAACAAAGAAAAAAAAAAGCAGAGCCCAGGGGGACTACAGAGACTGATGCATCAACCAACACATAGAGAGTACCTAGACCTCCTGCTCAAATGTAGCCCATAGACAGTCGCCAATGTGGGTTCCCTAGTAACAGAAGAAGACACAGTCTCTAACATGAACTCTATTGCCTGCTGCTTGATCACTTCTCCTTGGTTGGGCGACCTAGTAAGTCCACAGAGGAGGAGAATCCAGCAACCCTGATGGAACCTGATAGGCTAAGGCCAGACAGTAGGGGAGGAGGACTTCCCCTACCAGTGGACTGGGGAAGAGGGATGGGGCGGAAGAGGGAGGGAGGGTAAGACCAGGAGGAGATGAAGGAGGGGGTTACAACTGGGGTACAAAGTGAATAAATTAATAATAATAATAATAATGAAAGGAAAAGAAAGGATTGAAGAAAAAGAAAGAAGGAAAGAAAGAAACAAAGAAAGGAAGAAAGAGAGAAAGAAAGCAAACAAGCAGGCAAGCTTGTAGAGTTGAGTAGGGATTCTTAATCTCAAGGGATGCCACAACCTTATCAAAATCAGCTAACAGAAAGCAAGGGCTCTCAGTCTCAAGCAGAATTCTCCACTGCCAAAAGCAAAGACTGCCGAACAGGCATGATACCTTTCTACTTAAACTGCTTGGGAGAACAATAAGCAGTCATCAATGAAAGTGAAACCGAGAAATAAAAATAAATGGATTTCTTTTATATTTGATGACAAAACCATCCCATTAATATATATATATATATTGGGAAGTACTGCTTGCCTTATTCATTAACTTCATTGGGAAGTCACAGTTTTCTGGGATTTTTTTTTTCACCAAATAGCCTAGACCAGAAAAGAAACTCCTCATGTCACACCATAGTCAAAACACTAAATCTACAGAAAAAAGAAAAAAATATTAAAAGCAGCAAGGGAAAAAGGCCAAGTAACATATAAATTGAGACCTATAAGAATCACACCAGACTTTTCAACAAAACTATGAAAATGAGAAGGGCCAGTGCAGATGTCATGCAGACTCTAAGGGACCACAGATGCCAACCCAGACAACTATACCCAGCAAAGATTTCAATCAAAATAACATGAAGAAAACAAGATATTCAGTGACAGAACTAAACTTAAGCAATATCTACAGAGCAAACCAGCCTTACAGAAGATAGTAGAAAGAAAACTCCAATCCAATGAAATCAACTACACCCAAGAAAACACAGCATATACATAACTTCAAAACAAAAAAATAAAAGAAAACAAGCATTGAATCACAGTAACACCACCAACTCCACAATAAAAGGAACAAATATTCATTGATCACTGTTATCTATCAATATCAATGGACTCAACTCTCCAATAAAAATACCCAGACTAACAGAATGGTTGAGGAAACATGATCCAACATTCTGCTGCATCCAAGAAATACACCTTTGCAACAAAGATAATCACTACCTCAGAGTAAATGACTGGAAAATGTTTTTCAAGCAAACGGACAGAAAAAAAAGCAGGGGTAGCTATCCTAATATCTAATAAAATAGACTGTCAAACATAATCAATCAAAAAAAGATGAGGAGGGGCATCTCATTCTCATGAAAGGAAAAATCCACCAAGAGGACATCAGAATCCTGAACATTTATGTCCCAAATATAAGAGTATCTGCATTTGTAAATGAAGCATTAAAGCTTAAATCACACATTGATCTCAACACCTTAATAGTGGAAGGTTTAAATACTCTGCTTTCACCAAAGGATAGATCATCTAGACAGAATCTAAACAGGGAAATATTGGTACTTACAAAGATCCTAAATCAAATGGACCTAATAGATGCCTACAGAACTTTTCAACCAAATTCAAAAGAGTACACATTCTTTACAGAACCTAGCGGAACCTTCTCAAAAATTGACTATATAGTAAGGCACAAAGCAAGCCTCAACAGATACAAGAAGATTGAAATAATCCCCTGTATTTTATCAGACCACCAAGGCCTAAAACTAGACCTCAACAACAACAGAAATAACAAAATGCACATGGAAACTAAACAACTCTCTACTCAATTACAGCTTAGTCAGGGAAGGAATGAAAAAAAGAAATTAGAGACTTCTTTTTCTAATTTCTAATACTTCTCGCTTTTTTGTACTTTTGACTCTCATTCCTGTAATAAAAATGTGTCTTGTTACCATACAAAGACCCAAAAAAGAGAACTTTAGTCCTATCTCTCTTATGAACATCGATGCAAAAATACTCAATAAAATACTTACAAAACGAATCTAAGAATATATAAAAGGTATTATACACCATGACCAAGTAGGCTTCATCCCAGGCATGCAGGGGTGGTCCAATATATGGAAATCCATCAATGTAATCCACCATATAAACAAACTGAAGGAGAAAAACCATATTATCATGTCCTTAGTAGATGCCAAAGAGGCATTTGACAAAATCCAACACCCATTCATGTTTAAAGTCTTGGAGAGATCAGGGATGCAAGGCACTTACCTAAACATAGTAAAGACAATATACAGCAAGCCTATAGCCAACATCAAACTAAATGGAGAGAAACTTAAATCAGGAAAAAGGCAAGGCTGCCCACTCTCTCAGTATCTCTATCTCTTCAATATAGTACATGAAGTCCTAGCTAATGCAATAAGACAACTAAAGGAGATCAAGAGGATAGAAATCAGAAAGGAAGAGGTCAAAGTATCATTATTTGCAGATGATATGACAGTATACATGAGCGACCTAAAAAATTCAATCAGAGAACTCTTCAGCTGTTCAACAGATGAACACTGTCAGCAAAGTGGCTGGATACAAAATTAACACACACACAAAAAATCAGTAGTCCTCCTGTATATGAAAGGCAACAGGGCTGAGAAAGAAATAAGGGGAAAAAATCCTTCACAATAGCCACTAATAACATAAAGTACCTTGGTGTGACTCTAACCAAGCAAGTGAAAGACCTGTTCGAAAAATAATTTTAAGTCTTTGGAGAAAGAAATTGAAAAATATTTTAGAAGATGGAAAGATCCTCCATGCTCATGGATTGGTAGGATTAACACAATGAAAATGATCATCCTGCCAAAAACAATCTACATATTCAATACAATTCCCATCAAAATACCAACACAATTATTTACAGACCTTGGAAAAACAATTCTCAATTTCATATGGAAAAACAAAACAAACAAACAAACACACAAAAAACATAATTGCTAAAACAATCCTGGAGGTATTTCCATCCTTGATCTCAAGCTGTACTAGAACAGCATTAGTAATAAAAACTGGATGGTACTGACATAGAAACAGACTGGTGGATCAACAGAATCGAATAGAAGACCCCAAAATAAACCCACACATCTATGGATAATTGAATTTTGACAAAAATCCAAACCATACAATGGGAAAAAGACAGCATCTTCAACAAATGATGCTGGTCTAACTAGATGTAGAAAAATTAAAATAGATCCTTATTTATCACCCTGCATAAAACTAAAGTCCAAGTGGATCAAAGACATCAACAGAAAACCAGACACACTAAACTTTTTAAAAGAAAAAGTGGGGAAGAACCTGGAACTCATTGGCACAGGAGACAACTTCCTAAACAGAACACCAACAGCACAGGCTCTAAGATCAACAATCAATAAGTGGGACTTCATGAAACTGAAAGGACACTGGCATCAGAACAAAATGACAGTCTACTGATTGGGAAAAGATCGTCACCAACCCTATATTTGACAGAGGGTTAATATGCAGAATATAAGAACTGAAAAAGTTAAACACCAACGTACTAAGTATTACAATTACAAAATGGGGTATAGAGATAACCAGGGAATTCTCAACAGAGGAATATGAAATGGCAGAGAAACACTTAAAGAAGTGTTCAAAGTCCTTAATCATTTGGGAAATGCAAATCAAAACGACCCTGAGATTACACCTTACACCATTCAGAATGGCTAAGATAAAAAACTCAAAGGACTATGCCTGCTGGAGAGGATGTGGAGAAAGGGGAACCCTCCTCCACTGCTGGTGGGAATGTAAACTTGTACAACCACTCTGGAAAGCAATCTGGCGCTTTCTCAGACAAGTAGGAATAGTGCTACCTCAAGATCCATCTATACCACTCCTGGGAATATACCCAAAATATACTCAAGTATACAACAAGGACATTTGCTCAACCATGTCCTTAGCAGCTTTATTTGTGCTAGCCAGAATCTAGACACAAATAACAGATTTCTCTCAACTGAGGAACAGATACAGAAATTGTGATACATTTACACAATGGAATACTATTCAACAATTAAAAACAAGGAAATCATGAAATTTGCAGGCAAATGTTGGAAACTAGAAAAGATCATCCTGAGTGAGGTATCCCAGAAGCAGAAAGACACAGATGGTATATACTCACCTATAAGAGGATATTAGACATATAACATAGGATAAACATACTAAAATCTGTATAGGTAAAGAAGCTAAACAAGAAGGAGGACCCTGGGTAAGAAGATTAATCATCAATCAGAAAGGCAAACAGGATGAACATCTGAAGAGGAAGTAAACAGGGAACAGGGCAGGAGCCTACCACAGAGGGCATTTGAAAGACTACCCAGCAGGGTATCAAAGCAGATGCTGAGAATCATAGCCAATCTTTGGGCAGAGTGCAGGGAATCTTATGAGAGAAGGGGGAGATAGAACAACCTGTTGGGGCGGGGCAGGAGCTCCACAAGGAGAACAAAAGAACAAAATTTCTGAGTCCAAGTGTCTGTTCAGAGACTGATACTACAACCAAGGACCATGCATGGAGATAACCTAGAACCCCTGCACATATGTAGCCCATAGCAGCTCAGTCTCTAAGTTGGTTCCCTAGTAACCGGACCCAGGACAGTCTCTGACATGAACTCCTTGGCTGGTCTTTGATCACCTCCCCCCTGATGGGGAGCAGCTTTATGAGGACACAGAGGAGGACAATGCAGCCAGTCCTGAGGAGACCTGATAGGCTAGGGTCAGAGGGAAGGGGAGGAGCACCTCCCCTGTCAGTGGCCTTGGGGAGGGGCATGGGAAGAAATGAGAGAGGAAGGGTAGGGTTGGAGGAAGGGTGGGATAAGAAGGGGAAGAGGGAGGGGGCTACAGCTGGGATACAAAGTGAATAATCTGTAATTTATTAAAAAAATAAATTTAAAAAAGAAAAAAAATGTTTCTTCTTTTCTTTGTATCTCATCTATCTATCTATCTATATATCTATCATTTCTTTATCACTCTATCCTCATCTATTATCTGAACATTTATACTTTTACCTGGTATTTAATAGTATGGAATTATTTAGACATAAGTTCTCCATTACTTAAATACACTACAAATATGCAATACAAAGAAGGGCAAAGTGTAAAAATCAGAGAATGTTGGTAACTACAAGGCAGCAGTGCCCTACAGACACAGCAGGGTGCCTGCACATATACTGTCACAGTGGTTGTGTCCGTATCCACAAGACCTGTGCCAGTTTAAGCCAGAGCAAGTCACAGCAAGGAGAGAGAGTATGGCAGGAAGTCCCACTCCTATTATGAAATTATTGGCAATTAGTAGCTTCTGGGGAAGAGAGAGATAGTTTCCTCTCAGAATATTGTGTATTTGAAGAGTGGAAGGTACAAAGGAAGGATTGAAGTGAGGAAAAATACAAAGTAAATTCAGTATGTGTATCTGAAATTCTCAAAACATAAATGAAATAATAAAAATACATGGAAGGAGAAGAGTCTAGAGGAGAACGCAAAACAAAAATGTATGTGTGCAGTTCCTGGTAATTGGTCCATGATGCAGAAGAAGTTCACCTATCCAAGAATGTCTGAGAAGCACTGCTTGTACTTGAGAGGTTACAAAAACAAAAACAAAAACAAAAACAAGAACAAAAAAACAAAACAAAAAACAAACAAACAAACAAAAAACCATGAGTTTGAGTGGGTAAGGAAGGGAACATGGAGCTTGGAAGATTTGGGAATGTGTGAAAATGTCAAAACACATGAAATTCTTAAAGAATTAATACATATATATTAATGTACATTTAAAAAAGAAATCTAAAATGTAAAAAAGATGAAAATATACTTTGTAGTATATTTAATGTGCAGTTGACCATACATTGTCCAAATGAGGGATAGACATTAAGCATCATCTATTTTATTTAATTCCTTTCTTCTAGGTTTTTGCAAAAAAAAATTTGCAAAATTCACATTGCATTTACCAATAGAGAAATAACATATTTTGCATCTATTTATTCATGAAGCCAGAGGAAGTAGTTCCAGCTCTTGATTGCCTAATCCTGGCATTTTGAAAATCATTTATACAGTAATAGATCAATATATTACACGCATCAATATATTATAGGCAAAATACAATTTTCCAATGGTAAACTGACATAAAGGAGTGAAAATGGATACAGTTTTAATCTTATTTGTTACAAATTACATATTTTAGTGTGTAAATTTTATCTTAAGTATTCTCAAACAAAAATTACACATGGGATTGAATTGATACTGTTTTAAGTTAGAGGATCAAACAATAGATTTAACTGAATTTCACAAAATACAAAAGGAGTTAGCATATGCAACTATGTCTAATTTTGTTAATATTTGAATGTATACACTAATAATTTTATAAAGCCTCTATCTCGTGACAAACATGGATTCCTGTGTGGAGTGAAACCAAAACAAATGTACCTCACTCAGCCAATTATCTCATTCATAATACAGGACATTACAATTAACTTCTTTGGCATGAAAAATAGTTATCTATGGAATAATCAAATTAATAAGTTAGAGCAGACTTCAGGTTTTTCTTCAGAAACAGGGTGGTTGTCTGTTGTGTTTGGCCATCTCTGAAAAAAAATGCCTAAGGAAGGACAATTTTATGCTTAGAATTCTTTAAATATGTGAAAATGCAACAACATTTTCTTTAGTTTTATATATTTTTATTAGATTTTTAAATTGTTATCATTTATTACAGTTTATTCAATTTGTATCCTGGCTACGGCCCCCTCCCTTCTCTCCTCCCAATCCCACGCTCCCTCTTCTCTCCCTATGCCCCTCCCCAAGTCCACTGACAGGGGAGGTGCTCCTCCCCTTCTACCTGACCCTAGCCTATCAGGTCTCCTCAGGACTGGCTGCACAGTCTTCCTCTGTGGTATGTTACTTTGGCAAGTGGAAGGGGCGCATGCGCTCATGTGTAAAAGTGCCCATGGAGGTCCATACGGCACTGGATCACCTGGGGCTGGAGCTCGTAGGTGCTTGTGAGTCTCCCACCTCAGACACTGGTACTGGAAACACAACTTAGTTCAGCTGCACTGCGTGTGTGTGCTCTTAGCAGTTGAGACCTATCTCCAGTCCCTTAAACGTAAGTGTCAGGAAACTCAGAAGCCTGCAAACACCTGTGAATTATTTTTTCTTAATTAACTCCCAGAGCTTACTGTGTCAGAGAGTGTAAATATTAAACATGTCTGTGTTTTTAAACTATGGACCCGGGTCCTAGTTGTACTGAAATCCTTAGGGAAGAAAAAAATGTAATTTTTTATTCTTCCAGTAAAATATCATTAGATAGAAAATTTGACAATATATCTCAATTTAAAGTCTGGATAAAATTTCAAGCCATAAAAAATATGCCATTTACGTCAGAGATCAGGGAAAAAATATCTGGAATCTTTGGAGAATTTCAAGTCTATACTTGTAATGTAGTCTCCATTTCTCTGGCTGAGACAACTGAGATGAATAACAATTCAATGCTCCAGGTTGAAAGACTTTTCCTTTAGTCATCTTCCGTGGCCATTTATCTCCATACCACTACTTTGTAATGCTCTTAGAAAGACGAGTGGGAGAGTTTTCTCTAAAGTGTTTAAACTCTTAGAAGCAAAAGCATGCCACAAGAACAAATTATTATTATCCTTATTACTGTAAGAAACACAGGGAATAATTATTTTTGAGTCAGAGGGACAAAGCAGAGTGAGAGTCTGCATCGGAAATGACATGGTGGGTGGTAAATGGCTCTCACATCTGTAAGGAACAAAGCTGTAATTTTCTCATCATTTTGCTTGGAACATTTATCTTCTGAAGGCCTTGCTGCCTATACAATTTCAGAATCTCTACCTTTCTTTCCTGTCTGTTTATCTTACTGTTTTCCTTTTAATAGTCGTGAAGCTTAGCAATTTTAAAAGAGATTAACTTACTGTGAAAAGGAAAATAAAAAATAAACAACTAAACAACAACAAAACCCAAAGACTTTAAAGAAACAAGACAATATGCTTGAGGAATCACCTTGTTTTGTTTTCATTTGACATCCCGCCTTTGAATACATATTTGAACTTTTTATGCACAATCTTCCTTTGCATTTTTCTAGCACTCTGTTTTCTTTTCAACTATGTGTATGTGTGTAGGTATTTGTGCGTGCATGCAGAGCTTACCAAGGAAGCGTAGGAGGGCTCAGGATTCACCAGAACTGGAGATGTTGGTCAGCCTTTTGACGACGATGCTGGAAGTTAAATCCCTATTCTTGTTGAGAGCAAGAGTGCCTTAATCTCTGGAGCCATCTTGCTGCCCTCTTTGCGCTCTGATTATTTTTTAATTTATTCTAATACCCCACATATTAATGACAATCCTGTTAACCTCATAGCGGAATGCCTTTTTGTGTTCATAGTATGTTTGTTAGCTTCATTTTAAATAATAATTATTTTTCCTGAGTAGCATTAACTTATCTATATTTTGTAGAAGTCTGCTTGGGCTATAATCAGTAGCATTTGAGGTAAACAAACAAAAACCCAGAGGAATAATTCCATTCCTCAGGCTTACTGTTCTTAGAAAAATGTAAATGGGTTCTGCAAATAACTATGGGCAAAAACAACGGGGAGCTTGCCAGTTCTTACACAGGCAGTCAGACTAGGCATCTGTTTTCCCTTCATTTGCTTCCTCTTGTTCTGCTGCATCTTCTTGACATGTAGTTTTACCTTCCCATTTCTCTTCTAACACTTGTTAGAATACGTTCTAGCTATCATTTCTCCCCAGCATTCATCTACTTGCATGCATTATTTCTGGTGGCTTTTCTTTAAATATCTTAAAAACTCATTAGTTAATTATTGAACTATTTCCAGGGAACCATGCTTTTCCCTGGCTATTCTGAGAGTGACAAGGCTCCATGCTCAGTTGGGCTAAAGAGAAAATGCTATCTGTGTGACTGAGAAAGTATCAAATACTGTCTCTGCTCTTCTCAATAAACACTCTGGGCCATAAGGCAAAGAGGAAGTAATAAGTCATTCTAAGACCCTCTTTTTCTTTTCCCCTTTTCTTCTCTTTCTCCATCGTCCTCATAGTTTATAAACAAAAATAACTGAGTTACTTGTAATGTAGTCCTTGTTTTTGGTTACCACAGAAAGGAGATTCATGGTGAAAATACATTTTGTCATTTCCTTCTAACATTGTACAATTTTAGAGTTTTTTTTTTTTTAAGAGATATGATTGCTTTATGGAATAGTCTAGTTTTTCAGATGATTTCTGGCATATTGGTTATGTAGTTTAGGCCCAATTTCATCATCACCATTGTCAACAATAATAAAAATAATAAGCACATGACTTAAAAATGACAAGCAGTATGCAGTATGTGCTAGGTCAATTGGCCACAAGCATTTAATTTCAGCGCCAGAACACAGAGGCAGATATCTTGTCTAAGATATCTTGGTCTACTTAGTGAGACTCAGTCTTGATTTTTTTTTTATTTTAAAACAAACACAGTCTAATTAAGTACTGAATGTTTTAATAATAGTGTCACTGAGACCAGGAGTCCAAATGTTGTAAAAGCCAGAGCCAATGGTATTTCTATCCACCTTATATTAATTTCTGCATGTAATCCTGAAGTGCTGAGTATGCCAATTGCCCATAGCAAGCATTTGTTGAAGGTTTGTGTGTGTGTGTTGTGTGTGTGTGTGTGTATACATGCCCTTGTGCATGCTCCATTTGTGTGTTTTCTATTTGTGAAAGTAAATGGCATTGAAATAAATTATTTATTCTAAATAAAAACTCAAATCAACAAGTCATTTATTCCCTGTGCTAAGTGGCAATATAGGAATTGAGCATACACCATCAAATACCACTTACCAGTTTACTTAGTTTGGCTCACATGTCAGTATAGAGACATACAGAATTCAGTTGGTAAATTAGTTTTTAAGTGGGAGGAGAAAAGTTGAATGGAACAAAGGAAGAGCAGCAAGGAGTCTGGCCCAGAGAAAGCTGAAGCTGAGTGGCAGGCAGAAACGTTTGTTAGCAAAATGAGTCTGAGCAAAACTTGAAAGGAGATTCCATTTAAGAAATATCTGTGAATAAAGCAAAAAAAAAAAAAAATTAACATTGAGAGAGCCTGAGAAATGCTGGCACTGACAGGGTGTATTAATATGGCTAAAACTGGGTGGAGCACAATAAATGCAAGGGTGAGGCAGGGTGGTCGACTGGTGACACACAGTGGGAACAATAACCTAATTATATTTTACTGTGGAGAATGTTACAGCTGTTGAAACATCCCGAGCAAGGAAGTGACAGATTCTGACAAATCATGATGGATATTTTATTAGAGTCAAGAATAGCACAAAATGTGAATCTATCTCAGGCAAGAATGATGTCATTGGATCTGTCTTTAGTCACTATTTTTGTCAAAATCACTGAGCAAAGTTTCTCCCCCCCC
>REGO01000150.1:2528915-2593625 GCA_010120015.1 Rhombomys opimus | reverse complement strand
AGACTCAGTCTCTGGTGTTTGGGGCCCATAGTTTGGTCTGTTGGTTGGTCGCTATGCAGTCACTGCTGCCTTGCTGTTCAGATACAGTGTGTGATCGGTGCAGCCATCTTGGATCTCAGCCTTTACTCATTATTTAGACATTTCAGTCCAGACTTTTCTCGGGTGTCCTGATGCACAGCAGTTTTTGTATTACAATTTTGATCTCATTATTCTCACAGGAAGATAGTTGTCATGAAAAACCTCTTTAAAATATTTGAATTAGTTTAACTGATTTTCTCTTTTTGGTGTTCCAAGTATTCACACCTTCTTATTGCCTTTTGAAGGCTATAAAAAAATAATCTGAATTTTTGAACCTGAAAAATCATTCAGAGTCCACTTACAGTAAACATTGCATCATATTGAGTATTAACTATATGTTGCCTACACACGCTGGCTCAGCATTCATTTGCATATGTGCTTGATCCCCTAGGTGGCAAGCTTCTCCATTCTGAGAAGAAAATGTTTACCTTTATTTTTACTACTATGAATTCTTTCTGTCAACATACGTCCATGTTAAATTTTATAATCACCATCTTACAAGTTTTAAATATCTTTTGAAACACACACACACACATACTTTTTTCCTATTAACTTTGCACCATTAACACATCACATTTTTGTCATATCTATTGACAAGTGGCCAGTCATTAAGTGGCCAGTTATTAAGATGACAGTTCTCCAAGCTGGAAATGCACTAAGACTTAAAAAAAAAAATTGAAGAGACTAAGCATCCTCTGAGATGACCTACCCAGTAGATGCATTGATAGATTTGACAGCATGCTGTCACTTTCTTTCATTAAGGATAACTGAATTGCCCACTGCACATTACACATGTAAACTGACCACATACCTTCAAGGACTGGAATGAAAACAAGCTTGTTCTTTTAATGCATGTTTCTTTTGGGAATTCAGGGCCATCTCAAAAACATAAAACAGAAATCTGTGTCCCGTCTATAAAGCACCCATTTATTTATAAGCAAAATGTTCATGTTAACTCAACTTATTGGTAACAGAATTTGTTTCTTTTAACACTGACTCGGTGACTTAATTTAATGTCATATTTTCTTTTGCTGTTCTATACTAAAATTTTGTTAAAAGAAACTAGCTCGAGTCACACAAATACACACACACACACACACACACACACACACACACACACACACACGCTCACGCGCGTGCCCGTGCCAAGTCTATGTGTTTCCTGGAGATCTGCATGTAGGACAGCTTTGAAGCAGTTACCCACAGGTATTTTCCAGCCCAACCCTGTGGACTGCTTCAGCTAGGCCAGAACTTTCCTGTCCTCATTTATTCTGGACAGCAGTGAAAGAACTAGCTCTCCCAGGTCTTGACTACCATCCCAAAGATGTCATCATCCCAATGACGTCAGCAGGAAGCAGTCCAAAGAACACAGCATCCTCGTGCCTGCCTCACTACCCCTTCCCGCTTACGTCTTCTGTCATCACCTGCTGCAGCCAGCTGTGCCTGCTGCTACTGCATCTAAGGACCACTCTCCACCCCCAGCTCTCTCTCCCTGCTGTTTCTCTCTCCCTTTCTCTCCCTCCTCTCTCAGCCCTCATGGCTCACTCACTGTCCCTACTTTCCCACAGGCCCTAATTCCTCCCTTCCCACAATAAACCTTCTTTACACCAGATCTGTAACATGGCCTGTAATTCCTCAGGGGTATGCCTTGGCATTGGCCTGCCAGGGCACCTCTGTCACCTCTAATACAACATTAACAATTTATGTGTATAAATAGAATAAGAAAAGGTCATGTTTGGGCCATTTTCTGAAAAATAGTTTATTCAATAAGATAAGTTTCCCATGAAAAAACTGTGGACACCGTGGAATGTGCAAGATATTTTAGCAATACAAAAGGTAGAGAATAGATCCATGGGTAACAGATACATCATAACAGCTTCACTTCAAACAATGCTATTCTTTTTAATTTAGAAATGGCTTATTAACACAAAAAATTATCTATTCCCCATTGATTTGGCTTATACAATTAAATATACACAATGAGCTATAGAGAGATAAAAAATAGTAATTTTTTGAAGAAATTCATATCAAATTAGGGATAACAAACAAACAAAAAACCCACCACAAACAATATTCTTAAGCCAGTTCTAAATGTGACTGAGAGCCTGGACCGATAAATAGCAGGTGGAAAATGTGGCAGTGATTCAGGAAGGACTACTGTAGTAAGAGTGACAACAGTCTATGCCTGAGCTCTTGTCCAGGACCTGCACTGGGTGTTCAGGAGAGTTTTCTTGCTGTGCCTTCACATGGAGGACAACAGGAAGGCCACCTGAGTGAAATACCTCTGGGCAACCTTTTCAGAACAGCTTGTATATATATTTACAAAAAGAGTCACTTTCTGATCTGAACAGCTCCCCAATCGGACCCATGCCTCAGTGTGGCTGCATTAAGAATTAAGTTCCCAGCATATAGAGTTTGAAAGGCAAGTTTTGGCCATAGGGGAAAACTTGGTGGTGAATTGCGTTGTTGAGAGATATCTGATTTTCATTCATTCAGCATATCCAGTGTTCCAAACCTTCAATAGAAGGTTTTTCAATTGCAAACGGCAACTGAAAATGAGTCTGCAATTCAAAGAAGATTTAGTATTTATCAGAACGAAGGGGGTAGCATAGCACTGACTGGTGTTTTTAAATCAAGCCAAGAAAGATTGATCTTGATTTGAATAAACTTGATAGAGTCTTCAAACTTGCTATTGGGAATTGATATGGATTCCGTGAGTACCCAATGGGGACTTCTAAGCTTAAAAAGTGTATAACGTGTGATATAATATTTTTTTTCAAAAAGTACATATTGTCTTTCAAATATAAAAACAATTGTGCATATCCAAGTACTTGCAGCAATATATATATATATGCATGATCTATACATACATATGTTTATTTTTTATATTTTATTTCACTTTATTTGTTTTATCAATATAGGCTTTCTCCGTGTAGCCTTAGCTGTCCTGGAAATTGCTGTATAGACCAAGCTGCCTTGAATTCACAGAGGTCCTTTGCCTCTGCTTACCCAGGGCTGAGATGCAAGGCATATGCCACCCCTGCCTTGCATGTGTATCATTCTTATTTCTTGTTTTAATTAAATTTTATTCTTTTAATATTACAGTTTATTAACTTTGTATCCGAGCTTTGTCCTGCTCCCTCCTTCCCTCCCTATCCTACCCTCCTTCCCTCATCTCCTCCCTGCCCCTTTCCAAGTCCACTGATAGGGGAGGACCTGCTCCCCTTTCACCTAGCTTAGCAGGTATCTTCCAGACTGGCTGCAAAGTCTTCCTCTTTGGTCTAGCAGGGCTGCTCCTCCCTCGGGGGGGGAGGGGGGTTGTTAAAGAGCCAGCCATTAAGTTCATGTCAGAAACAGTCCCTGTCATTCTTAATTCTTTATGGATGATTTTAAAATGTGATTTTCTTATGCAAAGTGTTTTGTGGTTTACCTGGCACTTGTTAATGGTTTTTCCCTTCGTTGTTGTTGTCACTGTTGCCTTATTTAACTCTCTGCTGATTTGTCTGTTTGTTTGTTTTTGTATGGAGACAAGGCCTCACTGTTGCAGGTCTGGCTGACCTAGAACTGGCTATGTAGATGAAACTAGTCTTCAACTCCCAGAGAGCCTTATTCCTCTGCCTGGTATTGAGATTAAACGTGTGTGCCTGGCTGTTAACCTATTTTCTAATACCTCAAATAAGTGATGTATTTATCATGACAGAACTCTGATCTTTGTGATGGGTTAGCATCTTCAATTGCTTCTTTAAAATGCAGCGGGTTTTGGCAATATCATACGTGTGTATCATACATTGTGGTTATATTCATCTCACCTCCTTCCCCAATCAAGCCCCTCCTCCCTACAGGTCCCTTTCCCATGTGTCCATCCTTTTTAGCTTTGTGACACCTTCAGCTGACAAAGGGTGCGTGAGCATGGCTTTAGTTTCGTTTTCCCTGCTGTGTATTGACTCATAGTTTGGCAGCTACTTTAATTTCACAGATTACATTTATTGTTTCACAATCTCTGAGATCATGTTATCTTCTTGAACATCAGCTGTCGGTCTCCACTGTCCATGTTAAAATACTGCATATTCCCATATGACTGTTCAAGAGGAGTGACAAGGAACAAAGTAGCTGCTCGAGAGGGAGACAGGCTTGAGAAGAAACATGCTCTGTCTTTGCTTTCACAGTGGAACCTTCCATGTTTACTTGGGTGCCTGGCATGTTGAATATGACATAAGTGGAGGGAAGGGGCTTCAGTGATTCCATTTCCTATTTTATTTGGGGGGGTTGTTTGTTTCTGTTTGTTGTTTGTTTTTGGCATGTACATTTGGCCATCAGCAATGCCTTCTTGTATGTCTTTAGAGTCCTACACAGTTAACATCAAATTTACCATGCACAACCTACAGAAATAACCCAAATATACATTCATTTATCGAAGTTTTTATGAGACTTACTTATCTAAATCCCCAATCTGCATTTCCTACTTCTCTTATCCCAGGCTTTTTCTCTTGTAGTGTTGACCTTCTGCTGTGGCAGGACCTAGGCTATTAGGCTCATGTTTGGAAGACAGTAACAACCAATCCTGTCAGAGCAGAACGGCTACAACTATCACTGTATTTCTAGTTTATCTTCTTCCCAACATCTATAAGATGGGTCCAGAGTTCATAGTTGTCTCAGCTTGTCTCTGAATGCACTTGTATTCAATTATATAGATTCTGTTCTTTATATCCCTGATTGAAAATATTGTCTGTAAGCTATACTATCTTTCAGAAACTCTACAATAACTTTTAAAAAACTATTTGAGAACAAATTATGAATGAAGAGTGAATATTATATTTTATAAATATCACCTTAAGCGATTCCTGTCTCCTCCAGGTCTTTCTATCTCCTTCTTCTTCCATAAGGTTTCCTGCACTCTTCCCAAAGTTTGGTTATGAGTTTCAGTATCTCCTTTCATACCCATATTGAATACCATACCCAATATCATGAACATATTGTTCATAAAGTAACAATTGTAGAGAAATAATAGTATATATTTCTTTACACATGTTGGGTAGAGTCTTTCAGAGGCCTGCTGTGGAAGGCTCCTGTCCTGTTCCTTATCTTTTCTTACTTTTGATATCTCTCCTGTTTGCCCTTTTGAATGAGCTTTCAACCTCTTCTGTAGGATCCTGCTTCTTGTTTAGCTTCTTTAGGAGTATAGATTTTAGTATGTTTATCCTATATAATATGGCTAATACCCACTTATAAGTGTGTATATTCCATATATGGGGACCAACAGAGCCAAAAACCTGGGCCCAGGGAAGTCTGCAGACCGATATTTCAAACAAGGACCACACATGGAGAGGACCTAGACCTTCTGCTCAGTTTTCAAATGGGTTCCCTAGTAAGGGGGCCAGTGGCTGTCTCTGACATGAACTCAGTGGCTGGCTCTTTGATCAGCTTCTCTTGGGGGTGCAGCCTTGCCAGACCACAGAGGAAGACAATGCAGCCAGCCCTGATGAGACCTGATAGGCTAGGGTCAGATAGAAGGGGAGGAGGAACCAAGTGAGTTACCCTAGTTAGGGGAACAGGGACTATTTCTGACATGAACTCAATGTCAGGCTCTTTGACCTCCCCAACCCTCAAGGGAAGAGCAGTCCTGCTATGCCAGAGAGGAGGACTTTGTAGCCAGTCCTGAAGATACCTGATCAAACAGAGTCAGATGAAAGGGGAGGAGGTCCTCCCCTATCAGTGGACTTGGAAAGGGGCAGGGAGGAGATGAGGGAGGGAGGCTGGGATTGGGAGGGAATGAGGGAACAGAATACAGCTGGGATAAAGAGTTAATAAAATGTAACTAATAATAAAAGTAAAAATAAAAAGATAGTTTTTTTAAATATAAAAAATGGTGAATAAATTGTAATAAATAAAACAAAAAATAAATACCACCTTAAAAGAATATTTTAATGTTTAAAACATAAAAAAATTACAATGTGATATGAAACAATAACTTATTTACAGTATTGTTAATCATTGGGATACTGTGAATTTGATTTTTGCCCTCTTAGCCATTTTGTGTTATTAGAGTTGAAGGCATATTAAAGATAGCTATCAGTTATTTAAGGACACAAAAAATTAACAGCTTAATGTCTTGACTGTTGAGTTTAACCTTTTCTATAAAAGTAACAATTGTAGAGAAATAATAGTATATATTTCTTTACACATGTTACCTAGGATGTTAAGCATTTTGGGACACTGTAAAAGAAAATGGGACATTATGTTTTACTCAGGGACATCTTGTTCATTAGAAATAAAAATGTTGGGCCCAATTCTCTTGGCACTTAGCTTTCTGGAGGTATGATGTTTAGCATTGTAAAATCAAGAAACATGACCATAAATGTAATATTGTTAATTATATATGTAGGTGAGATTAATTAATCTGTGAGATTTCTTTTCACTTGTGAAAAAAAAACCCTCTAATTACTATAGTACCAAAATACATAACTTACATCAACAAAACTATCATTAAATAGTACTTGCAACAAGTGTAAAACTAGTTATATTGTTTTGAAGAATAAAAAATAGAGAGTATATATGTAGATGATGTCCATATCAGTTTTGGATAAAGACAGAATGGGCATCGTTTAAGTGTAAAAATTGGAAAATATTGAGGCCCAAAGACTCCAGCCAAGGAATCTTTTTTGCACAGGATCAGCTATAAAGTTTCACAAATGCCCCTGACATTTACAATCCTCTGTAAAACATAATGGACCCTCTTCTTAGGAGTTGCATTAAATGCAGATTTCAGACACTAAGATGCTCTGCTCAGTGAGTTAGTAATGTCCCCATCAATCTTATAGTGCAAATGAAAATGACAAACAATGTTTCTGGAAATGATAAATAAGAAAACACATTATGCTTTATTAATAAAATTTCATGTATTACCATAGAATAATAGTGTGCATAATACACACCTGAAAATTCCTTTGTAGTTATAAAACACAATCTAAATTTTCATAAGAACAGTTATCTTAAATAGATCATGATATTAGATCTCAACCTAACTCAATGAAGATACAATGAAAGCCATTTTGTTGTTGTTGTTTAAAGTGATCATTTTTTGACATATGTATAGATAGGATTTACCTCATTGATTTAGTCTGTCATCCATCCTGTAGCATTATTTCTCTCATTTAATAGAACACATTGCTTGAAAAGAAATAGGATAATTTGAATTTGAGCAATATAACTTTAAGCCCCTGAGTAAGACAGAACTGTGTTTTAATTGAAAAATGAGAACGAAAAATAAAGATAAAGATGTCACATAGTACTTTCGTACTATGAAAAAAAAATCCCAAAAGCAGTCTTTAACCTTTGTACAGTGTTATGCCAACATCACCACTGCAAATCATTCATAATGTAAGTTTTGTTAGAGCTGTTCATAAGTGCACTACCTCAGTTGCTCCTAGCTGCTTTACATCTGTATGACTGATTCCACGGTGACGGGTGCACAGCGGTGAATTAAAAGCTCATCTTGGTTTTCCTATTTAAAAATTTGACATTTGTTTACCACAAAATATGGGAACTCCACCATTGTCTCCCTCCGTCCTCCGATAACCTGCCTGACTAGTCCATCTCACACCTTCATGTCATCTTCTTAAGTTTTTTTTTTTTTTAATATCCAATTAAACTGTTGTAGTGATGTCAATTCGCTCATGGATGTGGGCCCCTCCTTGTAGAGGTAGTGATAAATATGTCTCATTTAGGGCTGAGGACCCATCTCTTACTTTGATGAGGTAGGAGTCTCTGCGTTGACTGCTGCATGCTGCAGTTTCCTGACCACGGCTGAGATCAGCATTGCTCTATGGGTAAAATCATAACATTTAAAAGTCAGATTGACAACCTAACCATTAGCAAAATTACAACAGTATGTTATATGTTATACCCTATATCTTATCATCTCCTGGGCCATGGACTCTGACAAGTTTAGAGTACCAAACATGAATTTTTTTCCTGTGGAGAAGGTCTCAAATCCAGCCAGAAAATGGTTGGTGACCCTGTAATAGCCATTTCACTATTGAATCGTTGGGTGTGACCTGCTGGGAGGATCATAGCTTGAAGAGTGTGATACTGGGTGAGCTAATCAGCATCTTTCCCCTGCTCCAGAACACTGCAGGGAGCCCTCTGAGGCGCTAGGCAGCAGAGAAGGTGCTTCTGGGCCATCTGGGAACTGATTTCTCTACACTGTGCAGCTAAAATCTGTGTTGTCAACAAGAAGAGACAGGTTTCTGCTCTTTCCAGTTCTAATCAGTACAATGTTGGGTGCCTTACATAGAGCAATGAGACAAAAGAGTCAACTAAAGGCCACACAAATGATACAAATAGGAAAAAAGGTCAAATTTGCCCTTTCTGAAGATACACACACACACAATCACACACATGTAATAATAATTAAATTACAAAATAATGTCATGAATTTGAAAACAAACAAGAAGGGTTATATGGCTGGGTTTAGGGAAAGTAAAGGGGAAGGAGAGATGATGTAAGTATAGTCTTAACTGTTAAAGAAAAATAGCAAAAACTAGCTATAAAAAGATAGTATTTGAGAATAAACCTAGGCCTGCAAATGATAAACCTGTATAATGAGAACTTTTAGAACTTGAAGAACTTGGAGAAAACACTAGAAAAAAAGATGTCACATGCTCAAAGGCAACGTGGTTATCTTACCAAAACTGATCTACGAATCCAATGCAACCCAAAACAAAATTCCAGGGTTATATTCTTCACAGACATATAAAAATAATCCAAAAATGTAAGTGGAGACACACAGACAAAGGAAAACCACAGCAAAACAAACAAACACAAAACTAAAAAACCAAACAGCAAAAACATTATGTGACAGTTTATTAATAAAACCACTTATCAGTCAACAGATAACTAAATCAGATGAGACTAAAATAGAATTCTTTACTTTCTTGCCCTGTTTTAAATACTTAAGTCAACAATGACTTTAACAACAACAACAAAAAACAAAAAACAATCATGCAAACCAAATGTATGAAATAATTGTTGGTTCCAACAGTGCATCCTGTCCATAAAAGAAAATCCTACAGATTGTTTACTGCAGTTTATCCAGATCTTACACATACGTTTTTAAACTCATATGGCTCTATAGAATCATTTTTCTTGTAAGAATCTTGCTCTATTTTTCACTTTATTCTCTAATCCTCCAATTTTTGTCTTTTCCTCAACATCCTTATCCCTATTTATTTATTGTCAGTTTATTGTGTTGTTGGTGAAGGCGCCTTAGACTACTGTGTGACGTCTCGATGCAGAGACAGTTTTACGAAAAAGCACAGGTCCTGTAATATAAAGGGCGGTGTCTCGTGTTTGCTTGATTCTCCCTACAGCTTTGGGGCAAAGCTCCACTTTTTTTTTTAACTTTAAAAAAAATTATTATTATCATTTATTACAATTTATTCAATTTGTATCCTGACTGTGGCTCCTTCCCTCATTTCTTCCCAATCTCACAATCCTCCTCCTAGGCTCCTCCCATAGTTCATTGATATGGGAGGTCCTCCTCCCCTTCTATTTGACCCTAGACTATCAGGTCTCATCAGGACTGGCTGCATTCTCTTCCTCTGTTGCCTGGCAAGGCTGTACCCATCCCCCGGGTTGCGGTGATCTGGGAGCCCTTTGGGCCCTGAAGACAATGATACCCCAACCAAGGACAACTCATGGAGAGGACCTTAAACCCCAGGCTCAGATGTAGCCCATAGACTCAGTCTCCAAGTATGGTGTCTAGTAAGGGGAGCAGAGACTTCTGGCAAGAACTCTCCACTTTTGACACCTCCCTTCCTCTCTCTTCTGTTCAGTCTCATTTAGCGTTTTTGCTTGCTGTCTGCCAGTTGTTCTAAGGGCTGATTTGGCTTTCAGTTTCCTTTTTTGGTCCATCAGTTCAGGGAAGTCAAGACCAAAACTCAAGCAGCACATGCGCAGTGAAGAGCTTAGAGAAGCGCTCGCTCTTGTCTCCTGTTGAGCTAGCTTTCTTTACTGGCTAAGGGCCTAGTCCAAGTAATCCTGCTGCCCACACTGAGAGTTTGCTCTTCCAACCTCAGTTAGCAGTACAGACTGCCCCCCGCAGACATTTACACAAGCCGTTCTGTCTAGGTGATTCCTAATTGAAATCTCCTTCTCAGGTTATTCTCCACGTTGTTGTCAGCTGACAGTAAAACTACCCAGCACAACAATTGTTTCAAAACAAATGTACAAAAGACTTGCAAATGTTACTGTTTTTCGTTGACAGCGTCCTGTTTTTCATACGTGCATATTGTGCTCCTGCAATTACATTGGTACATGTTTATAGCGAATCCACACCTGATAGTGTCTGTATTTTGTTTATATTTATCTCTCACCCGAATGTGAATCTTCCAGTACCAGGTGTTGTGCATGGTCGTCGTACTCTCGGTATTCGGAATTATACCTAAATAAGAGTTTGCCCGTATTTAGTGCAATATGGCAAATGAGTAAACGGCCCACTCAAATATGTCTGTGCTGTTTTCAAAGAATCATGTGCCAAGATAAAATAGAAGCCTAAGAGAATACTTTAGAGAAACTCCAAGAAAGAATAAAGATGAGAGAAAATGTCAACAGCGCTCCAAAAATTGAAGAGGAGAAAACTGTGTGAAGGATCACGGAATACTTACACTACAGTCCCAGGAAAGAGTCTTTGGGGCCATTGGGAGCCCTTAAATGCCAACATGTCCATTTATGAGGACCTAGTGTCTCACAGCAGTAGTTCTGTGTCATGTGTTCACTCTGTCTGGTAATTGGTGGCAGCAACCTGGGGGAAGTATGACCTATGAGAAAATGCAATAGTAGATCTAGAATGCAAGCAGCTGGAGGCTTAGTTAATTATGTTCCCCATAGGCAGAGGTCTGGGCAGTACCTTTTGATGAACTCCACAGGGCCTAATTGTTATGTACTATCCCTACATATGACCAAATCAATGAGCACATTAATAATAATATCACCCATATCAAGGGTGATGCCCACTTATCTATATAGACAAAGTTTCCATCTATCAATTTTCTAGATAAAATAAAGGAATATTATTTCATAACAATGGAATGGTTTCATAATAGACTTGTTCTTATCTTCATATAAAAATACTCATTTTACTTGATAATAATTTGTCATCAGAATGAATACGACACCTATTTGATAGCTGAAAATATCAAATGTTTTAAAAACATCTGAAAGTTTCTCCTTTTATTGAAACCATGTATGCAGAATATACCCACAACACTTACAAACAAAAATACATGGTAGATTATCCTCAAAGTTCTGAAGCATTTGAATCTTAAAACATGTAGACAAATAATCAAATAATAGCGATATAATAAGCATAATGTTGGATATAGATTTTTTCACTAGAAAGAATGATAGGGTTGAATTGTGTGTATGACCTCTAAATAAATTTTAAAACCTAAAAGGTAGAAGTAAAACCATGTTATAAATATACTAATTAAAGTGCTCAGTCCCAAGTCCCATGATGAGCTGCTGCTTATGGTTGGATATATTAATTTCTGCATCTGCTGCTCATTTTCACAGTGGTTTGTCTCCTTTGAACGAAAGAAGATAAAATCTGACACAAACACGGTCGCATTACCACCTTCTATCTCTTCGTGAATCTTTTTATTAAAATATAATGAAGACTGAGAGGAGAAATACTATACTTCCAACCAGTAATAGATTTGTAATTTGCTGAATGCTTAATCTCTGTTTCTGATCTATAACAAAGATAACTCTGAGTGAGAAGACATCTCAGTCTTGTTCAGAATTGTTCAATTGACCAAAATTACACTTCACCTGGAAAGGCTGACTGATGTGTATCAAATATAAATAAATTCTAAGTGCTATCCTTAGCAGATTTATCTTTATCATGCTATGCTCAATACAGAACTGAGTTGATATACAGAAACAGTGATATAAGTCACCCACACCCTTCACAGAAACTGATATACAAAATCCATACTACGTAGAAAATCAGTGTTATAAGCCATACCATACACAGAAACAGTGATATAAGCCATCCACACCATACACAGAAAGTGATAGAAGACATCTATACCATATAGAGAATCAGTGATATGTTATCCATACCATACATGGAAACAGTGATAGAAGACATTCATATTATAGTTAGAAACAGTCACATCATCTACACAGTATACAGAAACAGTGATATAAGATGTCTGTAATTTAATTTCTCAATGCATGAGCCAAGCAAGAGAAGCTGTTGTATTTTGCTCTTAGAATTTATCACTAGGGTATCGGTAATGGCAACCCAAGATTGAATATTTTGCTTCTTAAGATGTAATGTCTTATAATATTCAACAGAGCTATGCATAAGAAAGCACACACACACACACACACACACACACACACACACACCTACATAATTCCCTTCCAGTTAGACCTGAAACATCCAAATAGCTGAGAGAACTCTCTAAACTGCAAATATCTAGTTCAAAAACTGGTTAGGAATTAAAATTTTGAGAGTTTGATTGTGAACTTTAAACAAATAAAATTTTGGGTGATAAGTCATTTAATATAAGCACTCTATTTAATTTTTTTTATTTTTTGTAAATTTTGCTTCATTTACCTCAATCCAACTCTCTCCTCATCTCTCCATGTCTGCACTTCTATTTTGCAACCTCCTGCACACACACACACACACACACAAAAAAAAAAACTAACTAACTAACTAACTAACTAACTATTAAACAAGTTGAAACAAACCCATCTTGTGTGGAAGCTGTGGGTCCCACTGTGTATCCTCTTGACCAAACTTCTTTGCTTACAAATACTCTTTGCAATGAGCCATTGGTCTGGTTTGAGGCGTCTGCAGTCTGCTAAACTATGAAGCTGACCCCCATGGCATAAGCCCAGGAGAACTGGTGGGCTGATCTGCCCTACCTCCACCCAGGCCCAGATCCAGGGCTTTGAGTTATACCACACCAGCATCTACCCCATCTGTGAACTGCTGGAGCACATGAAGGAATCGATCCTGCAGAGACTAGATTGCAGGATCTCTGTGACATTGTATATATTTTTTAATATTAGAAAAAATAAAGTATTTGCACTTACGGTAAAATTTTGAGCATCTAGATTAAAATCTCAAACTAGAACCTTAATTTCTCAAATATAAAAATCAATGTAACTAAATTGGAAAACGGCTGAGAGACTGGCTCGCAGTGAGGACTACTGGCTGCTCTGATAGAGGATGTGAACTAGTTTCCTGGACCGACAGGACAGCTCACAGCCCTCTCTAACTACAGTTCCAGGGTATCCACTGTGCTCTTCTGCCTTTCTCTGGTACTGCATGCAAGTTGTTCATAGACATTTGCAAACAAACGAGGAGACATATATGTGAAAAAATAATTTGAAAAATTAGTAAAAGAAAGTTAGCAAAAGAACTTCTTCTCATTCTATGTGCGTGGCTAATAACAGTGTTTCATGAGCCATTATTTCTAAATACACCCCAGACTTCCTGCTTGGATCAATAATGTCCATGGTAGACTATGTCCTTTCACATCAATCATTAATCATGAAAATATCATGCAGGCTCTTCTACTGATCAGTCTGATGGGGCGTTTTTCTCAGTTGACATTCCTTTTTCTCAGATGACTCCAGCTTGCTTCATGTTGACAAAAAGATAATGAATATTACAGTCCTTGTAAGTAACAGTAGGAAAATCCATTGGTTCACATAGTTGGGCTTTGACGAGCTTATTACTTTGGTTTGTGAGGGTCACTTTTGTCACTCCCTGGTCTGAATAGATGTACCTGTGTGTGTGAGAGTGTTTCTTATCTTCCTAGGAAAATTCTGTCACACCACAACATTCAACGAAGAGACCAATGCAATGCAATTGGGAGTAAACATGGAAAGTCATTTTAATAAATAAGTCTGTAATAACTGGCAACTCAAATAATAGAAAATGAACTGAAATTTTATGCCAGTCATATGAAAGTTACCTAAAAATAGTCGGAGATAGAATACTCCAATTCAGAAAACTAATAAAAGAAAATCATTGTGATTTAGGAAAAGCAGAGATGTTAGCACTTAAATTAGAAACTATAATGTAAGATATAAAATAAATTATAGTTTACCAAAATTATAAGTATTGTTCCTCAGAAGGTCTTCTGGAGTTAATGAAAAGTAAGACAGACATATTCTTCTCATTGAAATAAAAATACATGTGGGCATGTGAATTATATTAAGAGTATATGTGTTCAGAGGGAATTTAACCAATGGTATGACCTGCCAAAGGAATTTCTAACCTTTGAGTAACACAAGTGCACATTGAAGCAAGCTTTAAAAAATCAGTAGATTATAGAAAACCACAAATTGAAAATAAAATAGATATCACTAAACATTAGAAAATCCACCAGTTAAAAGATTTCTGTTCTAATTTGAATACAAAATTACTGAAAATTGCATGCAGAACTGATGAACAGGCTAAAAAAATGCACAGATTGCTGTCTGTTCAGATGTGGCACTTAGAAAACGATCACTGCAGATGTAATTAATTAAGAGGCCATTGGTATAGGACCTGATTCACTATGACTTCTATCCTTACAAGAAAGAGGGAATTAGTACACAGGAACAGGGATGGAAGGAAGGGTCAGGAAGAAACATGGAGAAGATGGCTGCCCACATGCTAATGGAGATGCTTCACAAAACTCCCTCAAAGCTTTTGGGAGGATCCAACCCAGCATTAACTTCATTTCAGGTATAGAATCCCCAGGGTGATAACCTGGAGATTCGGAAGGTGCATCATTTTTAAAATAATCTTACCATTATGGATTATTAGGAAACAGTTTGGTGAACAATTAGAAAGTCAAATACATATGCTGACTGCACTAAGAGAAAATCCCCTGTGCATTTCTACGATACTTGAAATATAAATATACATATACATATACATATACATATACATATACATATACATATATATATATATATTCCCATAATTATAGTGATGCAATAGTCATATGACTTTGGAATAGTCATAGCAGAACTGTTCATCATAGCTTCAAATTATAAACAACCAGGTCATTAAATAGTGATCAAATATATCCATACTAGCACAGCCGTAAGTAGAGACTGTTCAATTACACAAATCCAAGAGTCAACTGATATAGGCCAAAGAACACAGTGGGATCCTAACTACACTGAATATGTTAGAGAAAACAGCACACTCTGTTACTTCACTCATGTCATTGTCTAGAAGAACCGTAAATAATTGTGGCAGAACTTTAGTGCTTTGCTCAGTTATGAATGCAAGAATGGGTTATGATTTTTACATCTGAAATATAATGGTTGTTAAGCAAATATTATCAAAGTCACATGGAGTAGCATGTTGAAAATGGATGTAATTATTATAAATAGTTTACTTTCCCTAATTTTCCCAAAGTAACAGTAGGAACAAAAATGAGACTTTATTGTGGTTTTTGGTACCTTATCCCCATTCTGTATGACTTTTTCTACACATGACAAGAACAGACACACTGAACTTTGAGCCTGAGAATGTGTGGTCTCAGTAAGCATACCCCAACCCAAATGATACAGTATCTTGTAAATCCCTGGGATTTAACTGTTAACTACAAAACTGGAACAATAACAGGGAAGGAGGCATGAAAATATAACCCAAAGAATATCACCATTTTGAAAAAAAAAACTCATCATATATATTCTTCATAATGATGATGTTCATTTAGTACAAAACAAGATAAACAATAACAAAATATGATGCTGGGCTGACAACTAGTTTTGTGAACAGTTTACTATATCTGCTTAGTAGAGCAAAGTTTTGCTAATTCTTTGGTCTAGTTTTTGGAATAATGAGAAATTAGATTAACAGTCTTAATCTTTTCAACCAGCTGTAAACAAAGAGTAGATTCAGGATCCCCAATTGAATTTTTGGACTTTATTCTTGCAACATTAAAAGAATGAGCCTTTGGCTCTTGGAGTACTGAGATGTGGAAGGGATATTGGATATAACCCTAACAAAGGTACAAAGTTGAGTATGGGTTTGAGGTAATCTTGAGTTGTGTGGTGATTTTTTTGTTCTAGTCTGTACTACCCAATGAGACTCCTTGCCAAGAAAAAAATATTAACAAAAGAATAGAAAAACAAATCCAAGAAGTTATTGAAATATGTGGTATATATGAATTCTTTTTATGAACTTATAAGAATAAATTGAGCAGTTAGAGCTCATCAGATTCAAGTGCGATTTTTTAATTCTAATACAAAGTTACTATGTTTTCCAACTAATTCTTTTGTTATATAAATAAGAGAAATTGTAAAAAATTAGAGTAAGACAAATTTCTGCTCAAGACAAATTTTCTGCTCAAGAGCTTGGTAAGAATTATAGCTGCACCATAATCTAATATATTCTCTCAGTAGTAAACCCAACTCCCTACTAGTAGAAATGTCAAGGTGTATTCAGTGTTTAAGATCATTTGTGGGTCCCCTGAATGCTATTAAAATCAAAATATTCTGCCTGGCATTCAAGCCCTTTCTGAAAGACTTTCTCTATCAATCTGCATTTATTTCCCAAGTCAGAGCCTCTACAGTAGACAAATTCATATTTATGTGATTATTTACATATTGTTTCTATCATAATTTATTTTATTATGATATTCTAAAGAACACTTTATCTTTTCTTCCTTGCAAATATTGCATATCTATCAAAGTGAAGTTTCAGACCTAGTTGTTTCTCAATCTATCAAAGATATTTTTTTTCTTAGCAAAATTTTACTTGTTACATCAATCTGTCTTTCCAGAATAAAATCATTTTCTAATAATTTCTTTCATGCATATATTCTAGTCTCAGCGTGAAGTCAGCGTTCAAACCTTACGATACTGTTTCAGTCCTCAGAGCATTTGTATTACAGATCGACACAGAATTGCAATTTGTTGAATGCTTGCTGTTCTTTTAACAGAACTTTATGATGAGATATGTCTTTCAACTTTCTGTGATACTACATATTGCTATTTAAACATTGATACTAATTTTGAATTTGTTACCTGCTGTAGGCTAAGAAAATATTCCAACACTCACCACTGCAAAAGAAGATATTATCTGTCTCTTCCAAATGACGAAAGTTTAAAGCCTGGGCATGCTGTCAATTGGTTGTTTCTGATTCATGCTCTCATCTGAGCCTGTGAGGTTTTGAAGGCTTTCTTGGACAGAAGCACCACAAGGGAGCCCAGGAACCAGGTATTGTCTCTGATCTCTCCTCAAAGCATGACACCAAGGTTCAATCAAGAAGATCTCTTCAAGAGCAAGAAAGGTGAGACTGCCTTGACTGTAGTAGCTTAGTCTCAGCAGCCACACACTGTCACTTCCATTATATTACATTGTCCAGATATATCGGACCCAGATAAACGTAAATAAAATAATTACACAGAAATATAAATATTAGAATCATTTAACAGCATCTTGAAAGCCCGGGACTGTAGATTTCCTGCCACATGCTCCATCGTCTCCAGCCTATGAAATGCTCTCTATTGTGTATTATAACATGGAAACAGGAGCAATGTATAGTGGAAGTTTGGGGTATGTTATGTAGATATGTTTTTGTGGTGATCCCCAGTGTGGGATGCAGGAATGCTTTATTCATAGCTGACAACAGACTTGTGAGAGGGCATGCAGTGATCTTCATTAGCTTGAAACTGCTTCATGGTTGGGGAAAGGAGGAGTCATAGTTTTTGCCAGCTGAAACACATCCTTGTACATACTCTGAGAAGGTATAAATAGGAGCAGAGAAAGAGAGAGAGACGGAGAAGGATAAAAAAATGTTCCTTTGAGATCCTCCTGGAGACAAAAGCTTCAGAGAATGCTTCTAGAGTGTTGCTGGTGCCCCTGATGCTGCTCGCCTTTGCTGCAGCTTTGTCTATCGCTGGATTTTGGCATTGCTGAATTTTTGGATTTCTGGATTGTCATTTTGCTGTTTTGCTGGACTGCTGGACATCCTGAGGACAAAAAGTGGAATCTACCCAAGGAATTACATCTGAAGAGGTCTATATACCCTGTCCCTACTAACTTTCTTTCTCTCCTGCCTAGGGATGGTGAGTTGGAAGGGAGGTAGAGGAACCCAAAATAAAGTAAGTTAAAAAAAAAAATCAAAGACCGAAACAATTAGTCATTTTTTTTCAAGGTTCGGAGAGAGAATCCAGGTCTTCACAATTGCACTTTGCCACTGAGCCACACTTCCAGCTTTGGGTCAATTATATTTGCCTTAGTTTTGTGTATCATAATTTCCTTAGTTGAATTAGGAAAAGTTGCTTCTATTTTGATTTGTAATGGAGACTGGTAAAATTTGGAAAAATAAAAGGGATTGAATAAGGGAAGAATAAGTAACTTGATTAAGTTTCTTTGTATTTTATTCTCTGCTTCCAAGGTAAGTTATATTATGACTAAACATAGTAGATATATAAGAGCTCAATTTAACTGAGACAAAAATAACCAAACTTAGATGTTAGAAAATGAATTGCAGCTTCTTTCCAGTAGTTGTCAGGGTTAATATGTTCTTAGAATTTCCTTAAATTTATTTTCCTATCAGTGAAACTTTTTTGGAAAAATTAATGGAATAATGGTGTTAATTTCACACATGGAATCAACTTTCAAGTATTTCCTACAATTGGAAACATTTTTCATATAATATGAAAGACAAATATTTTATTCTTAACATAATCAATATGGGCACAATACATTCTAATTCTATTTAAATATGAACTTCTGTTGTTAATTTTCGCTTTCCAACTACTTTCTCTAATTAAAGCTAAATGTCCCCGTTGGAAATGATTACCCCATACTCCATATCTTACTCTGTTTATTTTCTGTAAAATAGAAAATAAACAGATGCCAGATAAATGAAGGTGTTTAATTGACAGGTGGATAAACAAAGTATAAACAGACATATAAGAAGATAAATGATGAAAGACAGTTTGTACATAAATAATAATGGGCATGTATAGAGATGATTGTTAATAGGTTTTGATAAATATTATTGACAGATAGTAGATGATGATAGATAATTGATCAATATAAAAATGATTGATAGATGGTAGATGATAGGGAATATAGATGAAAGAAGAGACACAGAGATGATGATGATGGACAGGTGCTGTATGGTTATATGTTTAATGAGGATAGAAAGATGATAGATGGTAGATAGATAAATGGATGGATGATTGCTAGAGACATAGCTATAGAAGGCTGACAGACAACTGATGGGTAAATGATGATTAATGATGATAAATACATAGAGATAGATGAGTATGCAAGTGATTGATGATGATGGATAGATGGATGATCTATGACAGATGTATGATTAAAATACAATAGGTAATGTTAGATTGTGGATAGATACATACACGGCTTATTTAATAGATAGATATATGATTGGTATATGCTGATAGATGCTAGATACATATATGATAAATGATAGCTGGATATATGAAAAATAAATAATAAATAATGTTAGATAATTTAGCATACACTGACACTTGAAATTTTGTGTGTGATTTTCTATCTTTTCAGGTATAAGGTTATTTTCTGGTGATGCCAACTCTAAGCTTCACAACTAACAGGTTTCTTTGTACATGCTAGGATTTTACAATGTTTATATAGATGAAATATCATTGATTTATTCCAGATGATGTCATACATTTAGAATATAGAATATATACATATAGAATATATACATATAGAATATAGAATATTATAAGTAATGTTATGAATCTATATGAGGCATAAGTAACACTATATAAACAATCTTCATTTATTATTATTATTATTATTATTTATTTTTAATCTTTTATTAACTACACTTTATTCCCTTTGTAACCCCCATAAACCCCTCCCTCCACCCCTCCTAACCGCACTTCCCCCCTCTCCCCTTTTCACACATGCTCTCCCCAAGTCCACTGATAGGGGAGGTCCTCTTCTCCTTCCTTCTGATCTTAGTCTATCGGATCTCATCAGGAGTGGCTTCATTGTCATCTTCTGTGGCCTGGTAAGGATTCCCCTCAGGGGGAAGTGATCAAAGAGCAGACCAATCAGTTTATGTCAAAGGCAGTCGCATTTCCCATTACAATGGAACCCACTTGGACACTGAACTGCCATGGGCTACATTTGTACAGGGATTCTAGGTTATCTCCATGCATGGTACTTGGTTGGAAAGACCCCTGTGTTCAAATTTTCTGGTTCTGTTGCTCTCCTTGTGGTGTTCCTGTCCTCTCCAGATCTTACTATTTCCCACTTCTTTCATAAGATTCCCTGAACTCTGCCCAAAGTTTGGCTATGAGCCTCAACATCTGCCTTGATACCCTGCAGGGTAGAGTCTTTCGGAAGCTCTCTGTGGTAGACTTCTATCCTGTTCCCTGTTTTCTCCCTCCTCTGATGACCATCTTCTTTGCCTTTCTGAATGTGGATTGAGCATCTTATCCAGAGTTCTCCTTCCTCATTACCATCCTTAAGTGTACAGATTTTAGTATGTTTATCCTATATTATATGTCTAGCATCCACTTATGATTGAGTATATATCCTGTGTGTCTTTCTGCTTCTGCGATACCTCACTCAGGATGATCTTTTCCAAGTCCCACCATTTACCTGCAAATTTCATGATTTTTTTTTTATCACTGAGTAATATTCCATTGTGTAGATGTACCACAATTTCTGTATCCATTCCTCAACTGAAGGCCATCTGGGCTGTTTCCAGCTTCTGGCTATTACAAATAAAGCTCGTACAAACGTGGTTGAACAGATATAGTTGTTGTATACTTGAGCATCTTTTGGATATACGCCTAGCAGTGATATAGCTGGATCTTGAGGAAGCGCTATTCCTGATTGTATGAGAAAGTGCCAGACTGATTTCCAAACTGGTTGTATAAATATTACATTCCCACCAGCAGTGGAGTAGGGTTCCCCTTTCTTCATATCCTCTCCAGCATGTGTTGTCACTTGAGTTATTCATCTTAGCCATTCTGATGGGTGTAAGGTGAAATCTCATTGTTGTTTTGATTTGCATTTCTCTGATGACTAAGGATATTGAACATTTCTTTAAGTGTTTCTCTGCCATTCGATATTCCTCTGTTGAGAATTCTCTGTTTAGCTCTGTACACTTTTTTTTTTTATTACTTGATTTGCTGCTGCTTAACTTCCAGAGTTCTTTTATATATTCTGGATATTAGCCCTCTGTCAGATAGGTCTTCTGGAGGTATCTCCATCCCTGATCTCAAGCTGTACTATAGAGCAACAGTAATAAAAACTACATGGTACTGGCACAGAAACAGAATAGAACTGGATCAATGGAACTGAACAGAAGACCCAGAAATAAACCCACACACTTATGGACACCCGATTTTTGACAAAGATGCCAAAACCATACAATGAAAAAAAAAGATAGCATCTTGAACAAATGGTGCTGGTCTAACTAGATGTCTACATGTAGAAAAATGCAAATAGATCCATACTTATCACCCTGCACAAAACTAAAGTCCAAGTGGCTCAAAGACCTCACCATAAAACCAGACACACTAAACCGCTTAGAAGAAAAAGTGGGGAAAAGCCTTGAACTCACTGGCACAGGAGACAACTTCCTGAACAGAACACCAATAGCACAGGCTCTAAGAGCAACAATCAACAATCAGAACAAAATGACAGCCTACAGATTGGGAAAGGATCTTCACCAACCCTATAGCTGACAGAGGACTAATATCCAGTATATATAAAGAACTAAAGAAGTTAAACAGCAACAAACCAAGTAATCCAATTAAAAAATGAGGTACAGAGCTAAAGAGAGAATTGGGTTCTAAGAGCAACAATCAACAAATGGGACTTCATGAAACTGAAAAGCTTCTGGAAAGCAAAGGACACTGTCATCAAAACAAAATGACTGCCTACAGATTGGGATATTATTTTCTAATTTGTTTTCTGTTGCTGTGATAAAACACTGTCCAAAATCAATTTGGGATAGGTTTTATTTTGTATAAACACATAATCTATTTTAAATAAAATAGAAAAAAACGTAAAAATCTAAGTTCTGAGAACAGTCTTTTAACTGCAGGTTTCTGTAAAATTAATAATGGTAGGATGTTTTTTAGTCTGTAAGGGGAACAGAGTACAAAAAGAATCAGCCTTAAATGAAACAGAAATCCAGCAGTATAGCTCCAAATCTTATACTTTAATGTCTGGCATCTGGAAATCACTCATGATCAGCTGGGATCTGAAGAGCTTGGACAGTTTGGAGACTCTATCTCTGCATTTCACAGCATGCAGAACGTGTCTCCTGGTTCATGCCAGTTTCAATTCTCCCCTGCCATCATCCTTGGTGCTCATCCACCATCTTTACTTCTATAATATGCTAGAATCTTAATCCATCTGAGACTGTAACTTCTCCAATAAACTCTCCTGGCCTCTCTTCAGGGAGATTCCAGCCTAATGTACTATAAAAAGCTATAGCTTATCTCTATGATTTCATGTTACCTTCAAAAGCAATACCATATGTGAAATAAATAGCTAAATTCTTCTCCCAGCATGGTGGACATTCTTGGCCTCCCCCTGGGCCACAGCTTCTGTGTGTTGCTCCTGAGAAAATACTTCCCAAAAGATTTCACTGCAGTGATGTTGGTCTCCTACCAACTGCAGCTCATTTTTAAATTTCAGCAAACCAGCCTTCATTACCCTAAAAGAAGCACAGAAAGTTTCTCTTCCACATAATCTCAATTTAAATGTACCACAAAAATGGCAGCAAGTGAGTTTAGTTCCCCCTGGAATTCACCCACTGGGTCTTCATCACCTACATCTCTACAGCATTCTCATCTTCCGAGCTCTGACAGAACAGCCCATCAAGCTCCTTTCACTCACTGGCTTTCCAGGGTGAAGCTCCAACATCCTTCCAAATCCATCCTCAGAACAATACCAGCATGTGCATCACAGCAACAATGTCACTCTGGAGCCAATTTCTTTTCTAGTTGTCTTTTTATTGTGAAAAAAAAAAAAAAAAACCCTGACCAGAAGCAACTTGATGAGGAAATGGTGGGCCTTTGGGCAAATCACAAGGGATCTAGAGGCAGCAACAGAAATACATGCCATGAGAAACAGTGCTTATTGCCTTGTTTCTTTTGGCTTGCTCACCTGCCTTCCTTATGGAACACAGGACTGTTTGCTCTTTCATGAACACCACTAGCATCAAGAAAATGCCACAGGCCAATTCTTCAGTGGAGGGTCCCTCCTTCCAGGCGTGTCAAGTTGACAACGAAGATTCGTTACTACCTCTGACTATGCCACTTCATTTGACAGTCAAATACACTATAACTATTTGTATCCTTATTTTGTCTTAACATTTCCCTATGTTTTCATCTTGAAAATAGGATGGGTTGAGTCACCTCAGGTTGCGCATATGTATTATAAGGGAATTCTCCAGAGAAACTGAAATTCAAAAAAAGAGAGAAAAAGTGCTAAAGGGTTTTAATCAATTTATTGTCTGGCTATCTCAACAGAATACTCACAACACTGAGGAAATAGTCAACAAACATATAACCCTTCTTTCTGTGACTAGCCAGTCATAGCTGGAGTAATAAGTACTGTACTATGCTCCCACACCCCTTAAGTTGCTATTTAAACATAGCAATAGTAAAGCAATTCAATTCTATTTCTGAAGACCCCAGGCCCACTAGAAAGCCTGAACAAATTGATAATTCTAGAATTCCGTTGACCTTAATGACATGATATGGTGATAACCAAAAACTCTCTGAGAAAACCAGTAAACTATTACAACAATATCAAGCAATATTTTTATTAGTTCCATTCTTGATTCCTAGAGTTTCGAGTCTTATGTGAGAGAGACAGAACCATATGTTGGATATTAATGTTGGTATTTCTAGAAACTCTTGCCCTTGCCCACGAGCTACTGCCATGCACTTGGCACAGTCACTGAATCTTTAAAAGGTTGTGCCACCATTCTGTCAAGCCAGCTGCTTCAGGATAAGAGGGGAATGTTTCTTGAATATGAATATTCATATGCAATGTACAAAGTGCCACAGATAATATAACAATGATCAGTACTAGGCTCCATAAGGCCGACAATGGTAGTTTAGACAAAAGCATGTCATACAGGGAAGGAAAACTCTTAAAAAGAGAAAGAAAGAAAAATCAAAGACAAATAAACAAACAAACAAAAAACAACAAAACCTGCTAACGACATTGCTCCTTCTGTACAAGGCCCTGAGTTTGTTATCATGTGGCACGCTGGTCACCTGAGAGAATGCTGCTGCTTCGAAGATTTAGTGACTAGATTCTCAGCAGCATGGTTGACCATGAGCTCAGTCATATGGGCTTTCACTCACTAAGCTAACGTGTTCTTCTCTGATCATCATCAGTTTCCTGGATCTTTAAGCCTTTGACTTCACATTAGGAGCTGCACATCAGCTTTTCCAGTTCAAAGACCCTTGGACATGAACTCAGTTATGCTTCTGTGTTTTCCTTTGCTACAGCATATAGTTGAACTTTGGTGAAAGTCCTCAGCCTCTATAGTCATATAAAGCAATTTGTATAGTAAATACCTTATTATCTGTCTGTCTGTCTGTCTATGTATCTATCTATCTATCTATCATCTAACATGTGTCTGGCATCCATCTATCTATATATCTATTTATTCTATGTCTAATTTAGTTATCTATAGTACATAATCTACCTCTCTGTTTACCACATACTATATACCTGTGCATTTGTCTCATCTATGTAACTATATTCCTCTTACTGATTTTCGGGTAGAAACATAAATAATACATTCACAATTAAAGTTGTCACTTATAGCAACACCTCTGTTGCCAAACGCTGTTTAAATATCACACACACACACACACACACACACACACACACACACACAGAGAGAGAGAGAGAGAGAGAGAGAGAGAGAGAGAGAGAGAGATGTGGGAGCATGTGGAGAAGGGGGCATGGGGAAAAGAGTGTAATAAATGCATTTCATGTATGTTATCTTGGAAATTTACTTTTAAAAATGATTCATGTATGTATAGAGAGTGGCAACAGCTATGTTATACGGCTGGCAGTCTGAAAGCTGAGGAGGCTGCAGTTCATGACTGAAGGCATCTGCTGGCAGAAGTCTTTGGTCCTCAAGGGAAGGAAGGTTTTGTTCTGTTGTATATTTCAGCTGATTTGATGAGACCAATCTGCTTCATGTTGGACAAAGCTCTCTACTCAGGCTTTACTGATTTAAATGTTAATCTCACACATAGAAATAACCTTTTTCCAGAAACTTCCAGAAAAAGATTTGCACAAATATCTATACATATGGTCCAGTCAAGGTGACCCATAAAATCAATGATAGAATAAAGGTTACTTAATGTTATTTTGAAGGATATATATATATATATATATATATATATATATATATGTTTTTCATATTAGTATTGCCTCACCATTTGGTATATTTCCTTCTGTTTATTTTTATTTATATATTTTATTATTCATGGTTAAGGTGATGTTCTGTCCTAGTCCATATACTTTCTTCTTGTAAAATCTTCTGGAGATCATTACAATATAGATATTTTTAAGCCAGTGCTTGGCTCAGATGTTGGCATTTGTTTCTCTGACCCAAAGCAGTCCCTGAAGCAACATCATAGGCATGAACAGCAATTCAGAGGAATCTGTCCTAAACAATCCACAAAAGGGTTGAGGTCTTAATAGGTCACTGGCTGAGACCCGGTGGGATTTTAAAAGGGCAAAATCATATGTCTGAGGAATATCTTATCTTAGATTTTTAAGTCTACACATTTCAAGGGCTTTTAAATTATTTGAAATTTTAAAATTTTTCATTAGTCTAGTTTTACTGTATTTCTACATACTATAAATACTGTATTAAAAATAACTGGAATGAATTTAACCTTTTCCATGTAATGATTTATAGAGATCATTACCTTTTTACTAGAAGAGTGCTTTGAGGTAACAGATAGGTGTAAACATAGAACATCTAACATCAAGATCTCCTGGAGAAATGATTGCTTTCCTGGTGATAAACAGGTTTATCAAAGTTTTATCAAAGTTCAAGCAATAGTTCAAGACCTCAAAAGAAATCTGTAACTTCCAGCCTTATGGAGGCAGATTACTTGCTCTTTAACTCTCTTTTAATTTGCCTCCCTTTAACGCAATCTTTATAATAACTTCAACTGTGCGAGCTTATGCTCTATAGAAGAGTTTGAGAGAAAGTTTCCAGGAAATGACTCTACCTGCTGTGCTGAATTACAGTCTTTACTGAGCCTTATCACATCTGTGATGCCGTGCAACACCTGCATCACACTTACACTGTTGAGTGGCTGTTGCCTGTTCGGTGACTTAACAGTGGAGAATGCACAGCATATGCTGGCAATTCTTCTATAATATGTTTGAAAATGTGCATATAAACGAATCCTCTTCAGGTGCAAGAGACTGAATTTATGGTGCAATTAACAGTTTGAGCTCACACCTGCTTTAAATACCACGTAGGCTTGTATTTTAATTACAAGGTATGCAGAGAGAACACCCAGAGTCTCTATTCCATATGCAGTCTAAAGAACTGGGCAGAACTCAATTTCACACTGGCAGCTTTGTTTTCAAGGCCCGTGCATTTTTAAATTTAAATATTTTCCTCGTATACACAACTCAATTATTGTAAAGACCAAAATTTGAGATGATACAGACGTTACATATAGTAAAGAGAAAGAATGATGAAAACTGAGTGATTCAATATTGAATACTTATATCTTAGCAAAATTTCATATCTTAGAAGACTAAATGGCTATTTTGAAGTCAAACCTATTTTGCATCTATCTCTTGCTTTTCTACCAGTGCAGCTTAGCTCACTTGTGTTGTGGAAATGACCTTAGAGATGACTAGCTCCACTCACTCGTTAAATGCACTACCATGGAATGAAGGCTATCATTGGTCTACATCTTTATAAATATCAATAAACCCTTGTCAGTATTGCAGATACGGTGCCTTGTTAAGTTTGTGGATTTCTAATATTGGTTTGCTATCTACAAGATGAAAATGAATTCAAATTCCTACATCTGTAAAATGCTTGCTGATCACTGGCCAACTGTGTTTTCCTTCTTAGAATGTGCTATTCATCTTACTGATGGGGGAATATTTTGTACCATCATAGTAATTATTTTATAATTATGCTCACAGCAAGTAGTTGCTTCTAGGTACATGTAATGATTTTACTCTCATTTTCTGTTGCTTTCATGAAAATCAAAGTTTTTTTTTTCAATGTATTTAACATATTCATATTTTCTCTATAGCATAATTTTTAGATTTGTTCTGTTTTTATTTATGTGTATGTGTGCATGCACACAGGTATAGGTGCCGTCAGAACCCAGAAGAGGGCATCAAATCTCCTTTAAGGAGAGTTAAAGATGGCTGTAAGCTACTCAATTTGAATGCTGGAAACTGTATTCCAGACATCTGTAAGAACAGCAAGTTCTCTTAAACACTGAGTCACTTCTCCAGTCCCTATAGAATATGATTGGTCATTTTAGTATAAATATTTTTACATTTTAAAGTCCTAAAGTTATTATTTTATTTTGTATTACCAGTTGTTACCGCTTTTTAAAAATCTTTTCTTTTTGTGTGTGTGTATTTAGAATTGGTTTCTTTGTTTGATGAGAGACAGTGAAACAAGTTCATCTTCCCCTAAAATTAATTGAGAATGCTAATCGAGTTGTTGCTCTTTTTCTTTCTGAATTGGAGTGTCACATCTGCTGACCTACAGGCAGTCATCTATAGGGGAGATTTCGAACTATTTGTCAATTTTTCTTTGTTTGTATCAAGACTACACCACAGCAAGTTGTTTTTTTTTTTTTGTTTTTGTTTTTGTTTTTGTTTTTGTTTTATTTTATTTTATTTTATTTTATTTTTATCAGTTACATTTTATTAACTCTGTATCCCAGCCGTGTCCCGAACCCTCATCCCCTCCCAGTCCCTCCCTCCCTCCCTCATCACCACTGTGCCCCTTTCCAAGTCCACTGATAGGAGGGGACCTCCCCCCCATTCATCTGATCCTGTTTTATCACAGCAAGTTTTATTTAAAAATAATTCTGAGGGCTGAAGAGATGGCTCAGTGTGTTAAGAGAGCTAACTGCTTGTCAAGTGGCAGCTCCTAGTCATCTGTAACTTCAGTTCCAGTGACCTGTTCCCATCTTCCTGTCCCTTTGGGCCTCAGCATGTAAAACACTTAGTATAAAATAAAAAAGAATTTAAAACAGTCTTGAAAAGAATGGGTTTTCAGTCTGATACAACAGGCCTTTTCGTTTTATATTTTTCAAGAGTGACTTGGTTATTTTCAATATTTTATACTGAAATGCGAATTTATGGTTACCTTGTCAACTCTATTTATTTATTTGTTTGTTTGTTTATCTTTATTGCAATTTATTCGTTTTGTATCCCAGCTGAAGCCCCCGCACTTGTCCCCTCCCAATTCCACCCTCCCTCCCTCTTCTCTGCCTATGCCCTTCCCCAAGTCTACTGAAAGGGGAGCTCCTCCTCCCCTTCCATCTGGCCCTACCCTATAAGGTCTCATCAGGACTTTCTGCATTGTCTTCCTCTGTGGCCTGGTAAGGCTGCTCCCTGCCCCTGCTGCCCTTCCCCAAGACCCCTCATGGGGAGATGATCAAAGAGCCAACCACTGAGTTCATGTCAGAGATAGCCCCTGTTCCCCTTACTAGGACACCCACTTGGAGACTGAGCTGCCATGGGCTACATCTGTGCAGGGGTTCTAGGTTATCTCCATGAATGGTCCTTGGTTGGAGTATCAGTCTCTGAAAAGACTCCTGGCCCCAGATTTTTTGGTTCTGTTGCTCTCCTTATGGAGTTTCTCTCCCCTCCAGGTCTTTCTATCTTCCCCTCCATGCACTCTGCCGGAAGTTTGGCTAGGGGTCTCAGCATCTGCTTTGATACCCTGCTGAGTAGAGTCTTTAAGAGGCCTCTGCGGCAGGCTCCTGTCCCGCTCCCTGTTTTCTCCCTCCTCCGATGTCCGTCCCGTCTGCCTCTCTGAATAGAGGATGCCCTTTGTTTATGTTTTACTTTAGATTTATATGAATTTCTGGATAAATGAATCGTTATAAGCTTTTTGTTCGGGAGCTAAATATGAGTGACTGTGGACCAAGAACACAGATTTGGGTTGCCCAACTATGATGTTCCATTGAAAGTTGTTTCAGTAGAGCTTCTTAGTTAGAACAATGAAAGCATAATTCAAGGCATAAGTAGTGTGAATGATTTGTCTTTTATATAATGTTTGAAAATTTTATCTATGAGTTCTCGTTTGTGTGTGTGTTTGTTTGAAACAATATTTGGTTATGTGGTCTAAGTTAGCTAGAAATCTAAGTTCTGCATGTAGTCTCAAATTCATGAATCTCCTCAGTCAGTTCCTCCAGTAACAGAATTAAAGCAATTAGTCTAGCATCTCTGAAATTCATGAATATTTCTTTATAATTTGTATTATTTATTTGGATGGTCCTAACTCTTTGGTAAGTATTTTAGATGGTGTTATTATTTGTTATTTTCACATATACTGTTTTGGTTTCGGAACAATTGTTGTTCTCTTCTCTGAGGGCTGTAGTATGTGTTCTATACCTTTTGTAAGAGCCATGGGTATCTACTACCTTGACATATGCATAATGATACTTATGGCATCTTTACTTCATAGACAAAGTTTCCCTATATAGCCTAGGCTTGTTTTGGAGTTAAGATCTCATCTAATCTTTCTGAATGCTGCAGTTATGTGGGGGCCTCAACATTTTGAGCTAGAGTATACTTGTGTCCACTCTTTTTAATCCCTTCGGTCAGGTTTCAGGTAGATGAAATGGGAGTTTCTGGTTTCTTTGAAGACTTAGTTGAGTCATGTGATATTTTGCTGTGATCTGTTTGTGCGAGGGGCATGATTCTGGTCTGCTGAGAATATCTGTGTGCGGACTCTGAGGAGAGGAGATCTAGAAGCCCATGGACAGGGAGACATTGCTTTTTGGATTGACATCTCTGTGCTGGTCCTTGTGCTTCAACTCTTGACTTTTCAGAGATAAACGTTCCAGAGAACTTCTTGGGGCAATCCAGCTGAGTCTTGTGGCTCTTTTTTGACTTGTCCAGATCTTCTGAATCACACTGATTTTTGTTGCTGTTTAGTATTGGCCTTTGGACTGGACTCCTGGTATCTGGACAATGAAGAATGGACTTACCCCAAAGAACTACTTCTAGAAATGTCTACAACTCCCTTTACCTAATAACCTTCTTTTCCATCCTACCTCTGGTCATTTGGTAGAAGGGAGGTATAAGCAGTTAAGAACCCTGGAAAATCTAAGCCTAGAGGTAGATGCTCCAGTTTCATCTCCGAGTTATTTGCATGTGCTGAAGGAACCACAGGCATTCCAGAATGGGTCTGCATGTATCTGCAACAAGAACCAAAACATCCCTCCAGTTTTTACACTCCTGAGTTTTCATGGACGTTTTTTACTAGCTGTATTATTTTTGTTATTATTTTGTTATTATTATATGTTATTTTTCATTGTTGTGATAAAATACTATTATCAAAATCAACTTAGAGGAGAAAAGAAATAATTGTAGATCACAGATATAGAGTCCTACAACTCATCCTAGCAGGGAAAGCATGAGCGCACATATATGGGGCCAGGAAGACCATTTCCCATTCAAGCTACCACATTAGCTTTTATTTAAAGTCTGTATTTGATGAGTTTTTAATTGTAATTACCTCCCTATCTTCAACGAGAGTTTTGAACAGTATATTTAAGTGGAATCAATCTGAGCTGTAAAACCCAAATTGTTGGAAGACATGAGATTTTGTTAAGTAGGAAGAGCTCTCTTAAAGTTTTATTTTATTCTTCTTAATTAAGTGTATATGTGAGGGTGTGTGTATTGCGCACATGAGCTCAGGTGCCTGCAGAATCCACGCTTTGGATACCACTGAGGTGATTTAAAGGTTATTGTGAGCTGTCTGACATGGGTGCTGAGAACCTAACCCAGATCTTCTGCAGAAGCAGCGTGTGTGCTAAGTTTGCCCATGAGCATGTGTCTAGTCTCCATTGTGTGGTATTATGTTCGCTTGTTTTAACCTGAAATATTGAATAATGCTTCTGTCCTTTTGAACATCAGTGTAATTGACTTTTGCATAATGATGTTATAGAAAGCTGCCTTGCTTATATCTGCTCATCTGTTCATTTTCCCTTTAAAAAGTAATGGAAACAACTAGTTGCAAATAACATCAATACAACTTATTTTCCATACTATAGATTTTAAGCTAGTTATTTATTTTTCTTGCTGACTATTACAGGACTATAATAGGAATATTAAGAAGACAAGACCATAATGAGCACCATGAGTTTCTGATTTCAGACAAATATTTCTCCATTAGTATAGCTATTGTCTTCTTGTTTTTCCTGGTATTTTGTATCAGGTTAATAGAAGCGTCATCTGTAATAGTTAACTAAATGTCCGTGTTTTGTCTATTAATGCCCCGAATGTCTCATTGCAAGCAGAATACTAGTTTTAAACTCTTAGAAAAATATGTCATGTTAATCTGAGACCTATGGCATAGTAGAACAATGGCGTGCCTATTTGTGACTATTTTATTTATTTTGTTTTAACAATAACAGTAATATTCAGTCAAAATTTAAAATCCGCAAAGTTGAAGAAATTGTAACAAAGTCAGCCAGTGAGAATATTTGCCTTATTAATTTGATGTGCCACATATCTGCCTGTGTGTCTATATATGTTTGTGCTGTATAAAGATAATGACTTCAGATGTGAAACATGTATCAGTTGCTCACATGGCTTAGCAACTTTTTAATGATCCAACCAAAATAAAGTAATGAACATAATAGGTTTGTAAGCAGGACATTGTTTATGATTTTTGTCAAAAGGTGTTTCTCTTAGAGTTGAAATTGATTATTTTTAATTCTATTACATGATGATTTGTACTTGTAATTTAAAAAGGGATTGTCTCTGACATGAATTCAGTGGTTGGCTCTTTGAACACCTCCCCGCTGTGGGATGTAACCTTGCCAGGTGACAGAGGAAGATGATGCAGCCAGTCCTGATGAGACCTGATAAACTAGGGTCAGATAGAAGGGGAAGAGGACCTCCCCTATCATTGGACCAGGGAAGGGCATAGGGGGAGAAGAGGGAGGGTGGGTGGGACTGGGCACAGATGAGGGTGGGGACTGCAGTGGAGATCAAAGTGAAAAATTGTAATAAGTGTATAAAAACAAAACAAAAAAGTTTTTAGTGTTCTATAAAAAAACAATTTCCATCTCTAATGGTAATTCCTATGAAGCAGTATTGTTTTAAGTAATTAATTTATTTATTCACTTTGTATCCCAATCTTTCCTCCTTCCTCCTCTCCTCATGGTCCCAGGCTTCCTTCCTCCTCCCCCATATCTACTCCCCTATTCCTCAAATAGGGAAACCCCCACCCAAGCTCATCAAGCCTTACCAGGACTGAGTTTGTCCTCTTCCCCTGTGACTTGCTGAGACAGCCCCACCAGGATGGAGTGTTCAGAAAAACAGATAACAGTGTCAATGTCAGAGACAGCTCCTGATCCCCTTACTAGGGCACCCACATGAACCCTGAGCTGCCCACCATCTACATTTGTGTAGGGAGAGTAGGTGCAATACATGGTCCTTGGTTGGTGCTTCAGTTTTCACAAGCACTTCTGGACCCTGGGTAGATGGCTCTAAAGGTCTTCTTGTGGAACTCTTGTCCTCTCTTGTCCTTCACCACACTTTTCCATTAGACTTCCTACTCTTCCTCCAACGTTTGACTGTGAGTATCAACATGTATTTCAATCCACGGCTGGGTGGAGCCTCTCAGAGGACAGGTATGCTAGCCTCCTGTCTGCAAGCATAGCAGAGTATCATTAATAGTGTCAGGGGTTGGCTCTCTCCCATGAGGTGGGTCTCAGGTTGAGCCAGGCATTGGTTGGCATTCCCTCAATCTCTGCTCTATCTTTATCCCTGCACATCTTGTAGGCAGGTAAATTTCGGGTCAAAGTTTTTGTGGGTAAGGTTAGTGATATCCTCCCTCCACTAGGAGTCCTGTCTAGTTTGAGGGTGTCCTTTATAGTCCCCGTGATACCTGCTACTATGAGTCTGAAATGTTCTTGAAGTGAAAAACAGTCTGAACACAATTTAAACAATTAAAAACTGTGAATGGACCCTCCAAAGATGCTGGAGTTAAAGGATAAGCTTCTGGGAGAAGAAAATCTCCCAGAGAAAAGTCCAGAATGATAGAGAAATAGTGGTCATAAAAAAAAAAAACACATTTGAAACTATTTAAACATTACATTTAAAAACCAATATAAAAAGTAAACTAGTGAAATAAAAAAATCAGTGAGAAAGTTGCTTTCAAAGAAACTAATATGTAGTTTGGAACAGGGTGAATGTCCAGGTTAACTTTAAAAACACATTTTAAACTGTATGTGTGCATTGAAATTGGTACTCTGTATATATATGTACAGAATTTCTAAGTCGATAGAGGAAATATTCAGAATGAGGTAGCTAGAAAGGAGAATTAGAATAAATCTATAATAAAACTGGACAAATTAATAAAATTCAAAAGATGTACATTTCTATATGTTAGAATAATTTCATAAAGTAAGAAAAACCAACTGCCTAAAATAAATAAAGAGAAGTAAACCCCACAAAAATGCAAGGGTAACCACCTCACATAACAGGCATTTTAAATTGCAAAACAGCAGAAAGAAACTTCAAATCTGCTTTCAGTCCAAGCAAGACAAAATAGAAGTTAAACTAAATTCATTTAGCACCCTTGAAATAGTTCCAAAGAAAGTCTTCAAGAGTTCTAAGTGATGGTGAAAACACAGTGAAGCAGAGATTTTTATGTAAGTCCACACTATTGAACTATAAATGGGCAAAGGAAGTTTTATAAGAGTAAGTTTCAATAAGAACTTTACACTTCTTAGTGAAGTCGAAGCAGAGCACCCTTGGACTCAAGGATGCTTCTCAAAGTTATTTGCCCTACAGTTGGTATGGTTGTTAAAATATGAAATATGAAACAGTAAAAATGAATCAAAATACTTTTCCCTATCATAAGCTATATACAATAAAGTATACCATTAAATAATCTATGTTGTATTAATTCCATAACAACACTTTGCAAAGAACACACTGCTCTACTCAAACTCCTCCTATACACACACACACACACACACACACACACATATAGAAGAGTTATAAAACTGTGAGGTGTGATAACATAAATTCAGAGTAAGTATTTATTGGTGGGACTGTGAGCTCAGAGGTGCTAAGAACAGCAATGAGAGTGGTCAGCAATATTCTATTTTTAAGCATTCTGTGTCGGTGTGGTTGTAAAAATGTAAAATATGTTAATTTTAAAAGACTATAATGTCATCAGAGTTACTGTCAGATACACTCTTCCTTTCCTTCCATTTTTAGTAGAACAAAACCTTAAAGACTATCATCAATGCCATATAACATAGTTGTGACGTTTTTTAATTTAAATTTTGTAAACAGTAATAATGGGATCAGGGAAGCAGAGCTTTTCATATGAGTCAATGTTGACAATACAAGACAATGCAGAAGTTTAAGAAAAATCAAGTAATTGTGCAAATGTACTATCTAGGAGCAGATTTGGCCTCTTCACACTTGACTGTACGGAGAAGAATGACAGATGGTGCTGCATACAAGAATGATGAGGCTGGGCACCCTGACAGAGCTACCGCCGCCAAGGTTTGGACTTCCCTTTATCAGGCATGTATGCAACATCAGCTGCCAGGGTCTGGACAGCGTATTTCAAAATCCATTATCTCATGAAACGCAAAGCACACACGCGGGGTAAAAAATGTTTTGAATTTACAACTAGAAGCGGAGACGAAGTTCTTTCCCGGCTCCAAGTTATATTCATGGAGTTGGGTATGAAATCAGGCCTCTGCCTTCTGATCTTGGTACTCTAGTGTACTAGCACCAAATTTTGCAAATGTGTAAAAAGGTGTTTGATGCTGGACACATTAAAGTCCATCACTTTGACTTCATGTTTCACACCGGCATTCACTGCCTTTGGCTCTCAACATCGTCATGGCTTAAACAAGCTTTCCCAAACTTTCCCCTTACCACACATGCTCTGTAAATAACTACTCTTTGCCCGTTTTGGCACTACTTCATCACCATGATCTATCATAAGGACAGAAGCAAAGGAAAAACAGTTGGATTTCTACTTCTAAATTTAAATATGAAAATATAAAAGAAAATGAGAAATTCAGTGTTTTAAAGATTTGAATACAAGACAAAAGACCAAAATGAACATAAAAAAAAAACAAACAAACAATTCACACTTCAGGGCAGGTTCCATGCTTAGGAGAAGTTGGACAACACAAAATGAGCTCTGTGATTTATGTGCTCGCGAGCGCATATGTGTGTGTGTGTGTGTGTGTATACACCTTTTTTGTTTTATTTTGGTTTTGTATGTTTTGTATTAAGTTAATATAATAACTCTTAAAAGATGTGTGTTATCTATCCCAACTGGTCATCTGTAAACACATAAACATATGACAAATACTAAATATGTTCAGCAAATTTACATGTATAAACAGATGACCTTGTATTTATTGCTTACATATGTATGTGTGCACATATGTATACATATATGTGCATATACATATATACATACATAACTCATCATTAATTAAGAGGTTGTAAATGAGTTGGTTTGGGAGGCACATAGAAGGAGTTGGAGGGGAAGAAGTTGGGTGCAAATGCTATTAATATAGGTTTTAGGCATGAAATTATCAAAAAATATTAAAATAAAAATTCTTAAAAATGTATTTCTGTAAAACATATAGTTACTTAAGTTACATTTCAATTTTAAGTTGTAAGATTATTAAAAATTTATGCTTGAGTAATAACTCAATATTGCTAATAAGAGATTGTTGGGCAAATATTTATCTTTTATAACCATCAGACAATAATAAATATCTAAACAAAATAAGAAACATATTTTCAGATTGGATATAAGATGAGAAAAAAAGAATAGGAAAAGAAAGTAAAGTAACAGGTTAATATAGAGAATATACAACTTTCATGTTATATTAAGCTCAGCAGCATTTCTGCAAAACTCACATTCACCCTCAACATGAGGATGTGACCTTGTGCAGAAACAGTCCTTACATCATCAAGGCCCCATGGGATCCTACTGGTTGAGGGTGGTAGTGTAGCAGAGCCTGTCATGAATGATACTCTTGTAAGAGGAGGGTGATTTGGAAGCATAATGACACAAGCAAGAAGTCATATCAATAAGGAGACATGCATTGGAGATAGACAGCTGTCACTCAAGAAAAGATGAGGTCATCAGGAGCAAAGACAAGAAAGACAAAGAAAGCATATTCCTTTCTGCATACAAAAAATATGGGTGATGTGTACATGACATGTATATATGTGCAAAATATGTAGCCATATATTTATATAATATACCTAAGGTTTTTAAGTCATCCTCATCAATTTTAATGAAGATAAATAATTTTCAACTAACTCTAGGCAATTGGCACAGGACAGAGATGTGAATTAAGGAATACAACCTCTTCTTGGTTTTGTGTTCAGGGCTCCACTCTGAAGGATGGAAAAACAGTATACTTGGTAATTCCTTCCATTTCTTTGTCTAAAAGATACAAATTTAACTAGAAGTCTGTAATACTCTTTCATTTTATTTTCTCTTTGTAAGAATGTAGGCTTTCTGACTTTGTTTTTGTTCATGCTCATTTGACACATTTATTTGTGTCAGAATTTTGAGAAGTTCAGGTCAGGCATGATGGATGATCACATACGTGCCAGTTCCTGACTGTTTCTAGACCACTCCAGGAAAAAATCCATGGACATTGCAGCTGGCCATCAAAATGAGATGTGAGAAGGCCGGTGCTCAGCTCTAAACTGCATGACGCTGCCCAAATCCACATCCCCCCCCCCCACCCTTCTTCTACCAGGATACCAACTCTGTGCAGAATGTATCACCTTACGGAGCCAGAAACATTTTTATGTGACACACCTGTACTGAGTATTCCAGGAAGGTTGTAGATGTGCATTTCTGGCTAATTTCTTAAAAGATAAATCACACTATGGGAAAGTTCTCCAGTCACTGAAGTGGCCAAATGTAAAAGTTAGCATAATCATGCTACACAACTTCCATCATAAGTACAAAAACAGGCATCCAAACAATGAAAGAATGCCTTCTCCCGAGAACTAAGAGGAAGGGGAAATTTAGAAAATGAACTAATATTTTATAAAACCTAGAAAAATATACTTCCTAATAGTACATAATAAAATGTGTCCTCTTTAAAGGATAAATGAATAGAGTCAGCAAAACAGCTCACTCAGTAAGGTTCTTAGCACCAATTCTGAAAACTTGAGCCCAGTTCCTAGGACTTGCCCTGTGGAAGGAAAGAACCAACTTCTACAGGTTGTTTTCTGACCTCCACACACGCTGTGACAAGTACATGCCTCAACTCCCCACAAAATAGATAGGTATTTACACATAGATAGATGATAGACAGACAGACAGACAGATAGATAGATAGATAGATAGATAGATAGATAGATAGATAGATAGATAGATAGATAGATACAGGGATAGATAGAAGGATAGATAGACAGATATGAAATTGGTCAGGGAACAAATACAGAAACAAGCTACACAAAACTATGAAACATTCACTATCACCCATAAAATTAACACTGATGCTATTAAGCAGTATTAGCTCCAAAACATTTTAAAGGCAATAAAGTGACAATATTATACAGAGTTTCACTAATAAATGTAATGCACACATGAGTTAAAATAGTAATTTGAAAACAGTTTGCAAAGGAACACTGAGAGTTGGGTACAAGGAGAGCAACAAGATAAAATACTGACCTATCCTAGGGCTATCGACAGAGGATTATCCTTATTTCTGAGCTAAACAGGAGAGAAAGCAAAGTGTGCCTTTCAGTGTTAGTTTATATAGAGGGAAAGAATCTATTAATGAACTTTTGTCATATCAGTTAAAACTCTGAGATGCTGAATTTCCTTGGGAGGGTAGAAAGAACTGAACAACAACAACAACAACAAAAAATAACTTAACAATTACAGACACATTTTTAAGATTCAAAAGATACCTGCACTGAGAGCGTTAGGTACAACATTTCATCACATTGGAAATGTGAGGGATGATCCTTCCCTCTTTACATCTTTCCTACAGAGTCAGAATTCCATCAGGCCTGATTCCTGTCACAAATCCAGCTGGGTTCCAAATTTCAAGGGGTAAGCTGGCAGATTCTGATATAATGCCAGCACTTCAGGAAATTGCCTCACTGGTTCATTCTTGGCCAATGTGTGTGTGTGTGTGTGTGTGTGTGTGTGTGTGTGTGTGTGTGTCCAATGGTGGCTCAGTCAAGCTGAAAATGCGTCTATGAAGTCTACATATGGGCTGAGCTTCTCTGTGGGCACCTATTCTTTCCCCTTTAGTTACAGGAACTGCATAGCACAGTGAAAAGAGATGTGGGGAGTTTGCTAAATTTAGGTCTTGATTTCTTGACTGTGGGATGGTATTCCAAACATAAGACAAACACTCCAGCACCCACTGTAATGTGCTCAGTGGAGAAGCTAACTATGGGAGAGAATGTTCAAGGAGAACTTAACCTCTCAGTGATGATCTTCTGGATACAGGTTTCTTTCCCCCTTGTCTGCACAGATTTCAGTCCGTCTCACTGCAAGTCTGATTCCTCTGTGGTCACGAGAGAATTCCCACTGTTAAGTGCAATATATTTTCTCATTCATTCTCAGAGAGTGAGCCACATCTCAGCTCTCAGGAACATCTGCGGACTTGTTTCTGTACACTCTGCTAGCATATGTTAGAGACATTTGAGAGGTGGGTGGAGTGATGTAAATACCAGAGAATAGGGGATTGAGTGCTTGCTCCAACCAAATCCTAAGTAGAAAATCCAAAGATTCAAGTCGATTTGATTCTCCTGGGTCATAAGACTATAGAAAGCAATTCTACCCAAGAACTAAAGTAGCCCCAACAAGCATCTAAACTATTAGAACAGATGCGGAAGCCTCATCCTGAGTTCAGAAAGTTTGTCATCCATAAACACATTATTTCTACTCAGTTGTGGCTTATGGTTCTACTACTAGTCCTCAGAAAGCCCAGACAGGTGGGTCACTGAGAGTCTGATAACAGCATTTTAAAAAGAAAAAAGAATAAAAAAAGCAATAAAACATAAAATTACCTAAATTCACCAAAACTGTTATTTGTATTGGTTAGTCAATTTTGCCATTATGATACAGGCAAATGGCATCTTTGAGGAGAAAGCATCAACTGAAAACTTGACTCAGATTGGCCTGTAGGCAAATCTGTGTGGCTTTTCTTATTAATGGTTGAGGTTTAAGGACACAATCCACCTTAAGTAACCCCTGCTGTGGGTTTGTGGTCTACTATTGTATGAGAAATCAGGCTGACCAAGCCTTGATGAGCAAAGCCAGTAAGCAGCAGTTTTTAGGAAACTTGTTTAGTGATTTAGTTCCTACGTTATTAACTAGTAGCTAATTTCTTAGACACACATATGGAGACTTTTTTTCTTGTTATTATTTATTATATGTTTAGCCCGCTTAAATATGAGTCAACGTAGGACATTAAGTATTGCTGGTGCAAAGGGAATTTTTTCTATTTCTTAAAGTACACAGCCTAGTTTGTTTCCCTGGTCATTCTAGTTGCCAAAGCCAAAATCTGAGATATGTCCCGTGTTGCTCTCCTAAAGCCTTCATGATGAAAGTTCTCCTTTTATGGAGTTTTTCTTTCTGGTCTCAAATTTGTCTCTGTCTCCCCAGTTGTTTGACTATCTTTAGGTTTTCATCAAATTGAACAGCATCAAATTGGTCCCCAAGTGTCTAGATTAACTTTATTTTCCCCTTCCTTCCATATTTATAAAATGAAAATCAGATGCCTTCCTTCTGTTCAGAACGCCTTTCAATAACTTTAGATCATCTATTTCCCAAAAAAGGAAATTGCAGATTCTGTTCCATTCCTCATTAAAAGAGTAGAGAAATAGTGAGCCGAAGATGTGACCTGAAGATGTATTCTTTTATCCTCTTTTCTGGGGCCGTGTCCCTCATGAAAGTCTGATTTCTTGGAGGATCCCACTCACTCATTGCAGATGGATCCTAAGTTGCTCATGTATGAGACAGTCATGAAGTGCTAAACTAATTAAAATGACATTGGTATCATTCTTAGCTAATCCTTACTTTCTTGTTCCTTAATGATTCCCTCCTTTTTTCACTCACATTTCTCCCCCCCCTCTCTCTCTGCCTCCTTCTTCCTTTCCCCCATCCCTATCCCTTTTGTTCTTTCCCTGTCTCTATCACTAGTATTTCTCTCTTTCATCTGTCTTGTTAAAATCATCATCCCTCATGATTATGGTGGAAAGATACGAAGATTTGAATTTGGAGGTAATATTTAAGTTGTGAGTTACCAAATAGAACTTTGAATAACATTAAATTTATTAATTTCATACCAACTTCCAATACAAAACAAAAGAAGTTTTTTCTAAAGTCCAACTAAACTCTATCCCAAAAGGCAGTGCCTGAAGGAAATGTCATTTTTTTATATATTCGCCTGGGGAAACCTCACTGGAAAGAACCAAACAGATATTTTCAATTAGGATTTAACTGCATCTTTACTATGATGCTACCTCAGAGTTATTACTGTGTTCTATCTAATATAAATATAAATATATATGTATATATGATATATGTATAACTGACTATATTCAAATGACTCTGATGTCATCATAGAAAAGAATTCCAAATTACTGTAAGCTATATATTTATTTGTCCATTAACATATTTGATCTTGACTTTTTGATCGGTCAAAAGATACATTGAAAACTGAGCATCAGTCATTCTGGATAGGTGTTCATATATTAATGAAGAAGAAAATCAAGTGGTGTGTTATATGTTATAAAATTATTAGAAGAATAAAGGTTAGGGGAATTGCTAACAACGTTCCTGAAAAATGACAGATGGTGATTTAAATAAGGTCATAGGTCGGTGTTGGTGACAAGGTGATGTGCAATTAATGGTTTTCAATATGTATAGCTATCTGGGGAGTAGTCTTTCAGCCAGGAGAGTTGTCAATGAAGTATCCCTCAGGTACCCTGGATGTGAGTATCTCTTACACAGAGGATATATGGGAAAGAAGCCAGAGAGAAAAGTCAGAAATTTGATTTTAAAGACCTATAAGTATAATTAGAAAGGTCTGAAGTTTTGGGGATAAGATAGTGAAATAGAACTTACCTCTCTGTGCTTCTGTGAATGAGGAGAGTCAAGATGACCTATGACAGAACAAGAAAAAGAAAAGGTATTGGTCTTATGGTCTTATTGGTTAGTGTGTTTGAGCAGTTTGTCCCCAGGTCATAGTGCTGCTTGTGAAGACACCGTGGAACCTTTAGGAAGAGGAGCTACCCTGGAGAAAGTGCATAACTGGAGGGGTACATTACTAGTCTGGCCTCACTGCTGGGCTGTTTATTGCTCCATCTAGATGTGAGCAAGTTTCTCTCCCACTTGCAGCTGGTATTTCCAGAATGCCTTCTTTACACAAGGTGGGTTATGCTTAAACCCTGAGCCAAGGAAAATCCTCCTTTCTATCAGTTGCATCTTGTCAGATATTTGATCACAACCATGAGAAAAGAAGTTTGAGGAATACTTTTGTAACCCAAATGCATTGTGTGGCATTGGGCATTGATGTGACAAAGATCTCCCGAATGCTATCATCAAGCACCCTATGGTTTGTGACTGTTCCTTGGGTACCTGAAAATAAGGAACCATCAAAAATAAGGGAATCTGAGACAGAGGTATACAACATCTCGGCAGGAGGCTGCCTCAGAGGACAGTCATGGATGCTGGGTGTTGTCAAAGGTGCCCCACTGCTGAATTTTAGGAAGTCTGTTATTAAGGGTGTAACAGTTGGTAGTTTCACTGGCTGGGAATGGAATAGTATCCATTGTATCAGGATAGTCATGGAGGTTGATACACTTTAGTCCATGTCCAACAGTCTGCCCAGCTTCCAAAGATACCTCTTCATTAGGTTTGTGTGCTAGTTGTTAGGACTGAGAACGTTTAGACCATATCCAGAGAAACTTTTGATTCCAGCATCCTCGTCCCTCTGGAGTGAGCTTTATGGCTGTGTGGAGTTAGAAAACGATAACACTACAATGAAGAGCTCTGACTTTTTCCTGTTTAGTGCAAACTACAGTCCTCGGTTAGCTTATTAAACTCCAAGGGAACCCAAGAAACATTGTATTTAGATTGTCCATCTCTGGGTACATAAACAGAAGTGGGTGGCTGGGGCTTTGCAATGGCTAGGTTCCTGCCTTGTGAACAGATTCAAAGGGTCCCGGGGCTAACAGAAGCTCCTGGTTCACTGATATGGGATATTGCCACAGGGAAGTGACCCTGAATCTGAACTACTGGTATTAAGCAGGGCTGGGCCTCAGCCTACAGAAAGCAATATCTAGAAAAGTGGGAAACATGAAGGATTCCAGCTACGACAAGCTACACCACCACCTGATGCATACCAATATTGGAGAACTCAGAGAGAAAATTCTCCGATTTTTTGTTAGCTTGACTTTCATCCCATTATCTTTTAACACATACACAAATTATAAATCAGTTTCCTTGATGAACATAACAGTTTTCCATAAAAATTTTTCAAACCAAATTCAATAACACATTAATTATATCACATAGCATGATCAGGCTGGTTTTATTTCAAGGAGAAAATATGGTCCAACATATATAAATCCAACTAATCTAATAGAAATGTAGACTAACTTGCCAGCAGAAATTACTTGACCATTTCAATATGTGCAAAACTTCTACTATAAAAACCTGAAAACAAAACAAAACAAAGAAACAAAAACCTGAAAACACAGGCATAGGAGGAACAAACCTCAACCTAATGAAAGCTACATACTCTATATCCAATAGAATAATAAGCGAAGAAAATTCTGAAATGAGACAAGGAGGTCCACTCTCTCTAATCTTATTCCATATATTGTACAGAAGATTCAGGTGGGAGAATAAAGACAAAGGAACCAATAGAATATGTATGAGCTACACATAGGAAAGGAGGAGACCAAATCATTACCCTTTTCAGACAATATAATCTTGAGTTTAAAAGACCCTAAAAAGAATTACCAGAAAACACTTACATTTGACAAACAAAATGGCAAGCAACAAAATCAACACAGAGAAAGCAGCATCTTTTTAATATACCAACAATTGACTTGTCAGGGAAGAAATCAGGGAGAAAAAAGAAGCACTTGTATCAGGTTCCAAGTAAATAAATATATAAAGTACCAAGAAATAAATCTAACCAAGGACATGAAAGACTAAAAACTGTAAGACATCCCAGGAAGAAATTGAAGAAGGCGATAGGAGAGGAAAGAATGCCTGTGTTCATGCATCAGCAGAATCAATACTGTGAAAATGGTCACATCACCAAAGCAATTCACAGACTCAATGAAATCCCTGTCAAAATTCCAATAACGTTTTTCACAGAACTATAAGCAAACAATCCTAAGATTCAGATAAAAATCACAGAAAAGTTGAAATAGCTAAAGCACAATCAAAAGGATGTTGGAGATCTCTTGTGCCTTACCTTGAATTGCAAAGCAAAGCCATAGTTACAGAACTATAATGCTAGTGGCATAGAAACAGGCGTGATTAAAATGAGGCCATAGAGAAATTACTACCAAACCAAGCAGAAAAAGATGGAGGAGGAGGTATGTGTCGGGGAGAAAACAAGTACATGAGTGTAAAAAATATTCAAGTGATTAGATACCGTAATTATACCTGCAAAATAACTTGCCCTCCACTGGAGGACATCCTTATCCTATCCACTTCCTGTTTTCTAATGACTAACCATAGGATCTCGAACACACCCCTAATAGTCTAGCCAGTTACAAGAGGAAGCTGTGTTTACCATTGCTGTGTGTATCTCTTAGCTGACTCTCCCTTTTCTCTCCCCTCAAACATTCATGAGAGAGTTTTAACCACCCGCATTGAACATGGCGTGCTGGAAGTAAAGATGTGAGGAGGAAGTAAAATGAATGTCGCACGAAGGAAGTGGTAAGAGCGCCTGGATTCTGAGCGTCCGACATGGAAAGCGAAGCGCTCTCCGGAGAATGACCATGAGCGCATTGTGAACATTAACTTTTAATGTTTATCTTCAGTTAGTTTAGGCTGTGTGAGCTCTATAACATGGAGTAGAGTGTTGTTTAAGACTGAGAGCATTGCAAAGTGAAGAAAGAGAATGTCCTATAAACTGGGAAGTTAAGTAGGGGACACAGTAAATTTATATCCTCTCCTATGCAGAAAAGGTACCTTTCCTCAGTATTCATTAAAAAACTACAGAATGTAAATAAATATGAGAACTCAGAATAGTACTACAGGCCTTCTGATGATTTATTTCTTATTCTGATGTTTATAATAATCAACAATTCCTTTGCCTGTTTAGGTCAACCTCCAAGAAATATTAAATTCGTTTTGAATGCTAGTAAATGTGTGACTTCTTTTGTGTGTGTCTCCATATATAAAGTACGCCTCACTGTTTAATGACTTCTATTAAGGACGAAAACACGGCATATTGTAATTTTAGATCTCCTCCTGAGCTCAAAATGATTGTAAAACATAGGTATACAGTCTAAATATCTCAAAGTATATTTAGTCACTGTTACAAAGTCAATGTCAAAACGCCTCCATTCTAATTTGCATATTAAACCAAATATTGCTGTGTTCAAATACAAGGGGCTGGTGCTTTGTGGCCAAAGTCTCTGTCTAAATGCATGGTTTCTGCCAAGTCCTGGTGTGTCTCACACAGGCCTGGTTGGATCAATTCCTCTAGGTAAACATTTGAAGTGACTTTATGTAGAAGAGCGTGGAATATCACACCACTGAGAGGCAAGCAGTAAGACATTCCTAAGAAGAGAATCAGAACTATATGATGAAAGTGAGACAGAGCTGGAAGAATCATGAAAGCAGGAGAAAACCAAGCAGCCATAGAGGCTCTAAGGCATCTGTTTGCCAAAAGCAAAGTTAAAAAATCTTAGCTGCTTATTCGGTCATCGCAGCAGTATTTTGCATTCTGCTAGGCAATGTTTAAGTCATTGCTTCTAGAAAAGTGGCTTTCTTGACTATGCTGAAGGAAGGGAAAGCCTGACATTCTACAGAATGATTTAACCATTAGTTTCCCAATCTAAGAGCAAAGCTGTGAATTCATTCACAAATAAAATACTACCTTAATGCTGATAGCTTGTGACAATTGTTAAATTTTCTTCAAGGTTTTCACTCCACACCTTGTCCCATAAAAATGTAGGTGGCTTACTTGTTATGTATAATTGCAGTGGCCATAAAATATAAGAAAATCTGATCAATATTTATATTTTTTTAATTTATAATGTATGAATGAAAAGCATGAGTCCAACAGTATGATGAAGCAATTTTCTTTAAAATATATTATATTAATCAGAGTGAAGTAAAAAAAAAATATGAGCAAGCTAGCTGCAGTATTGTCTTTTTTAAAGGACATTAAAAAAATACAGGCAAAGGACAGATTTCAATGCTCAGAAATATAATTTATATGATTTGATACTGTAATTTCTTAGATTAAGCACACTTGATCATTTTCTTCATTTGTACTCCATCTGCATTCTTGCCTGATACTTTTTTATCATTTAATTACCTTATCAATCACTTTTCCTCCAGTTCTGAAGCACACCTAAAATCATCTTCACAGTGTTGAAAGCAAATTGATTTGCCCTTTCTCCCTTTCTCTATCATTTTCATTTCATCATATATATGTATATGATGTATATATATATATATATATATATATATACTCACATATATATATATATGTGAGTTTGGCACAGCTTGAAAGCAATGTTAACTTTCAATAGGGTGATTATGTTTACTTATTGTTTTCCTTTCTTCTATAGTATTTAATGATAAGAATACAAGGCAAGCCATGAAATTAAAAATGTTTGGGAAAAAAAGGAAAATAAAGCACGGATAAAACAGAGGAAATTGCATGTTACACTCCACTACAGACGACCAATTTGTTACCAACAAGCTAATGATAAGAGAGAAGCTAAAGTGATATAAAAACACTCAGACACACATATACACTCAAATCACATAAATATGTGTTCGTTTTAATGATACCATGACATTTTTCCTGAGATATCCTGGTCATTCTTCCTCACTTTTAGCAGCCACAGACCTTACGAAGTAAAGATAACCCACTTCCTGACCACAGGGTTTCAGCCAAGATTAAAACACTGTTTCTGCTCCCGGAGGTCCAGGTCAGGAACGAGGGACACACGGGAGCCTTGCAGAGGACCTGAGTGTGGAGCACAGCCCCACAAGCTCTATCTCACCTTTCTATAACTTTCAGTTTCATGGGGATTCGTTGCTATCTTCTTACCTTTGTGGGCACCAAGAACCCAAGCACATATATTTGTGCAAGTGAAACACTCATAGTCATCAAATAAAATAAATTAAAAATATTTTTATAAAAGTTTATTGCTTTATGATAGAATATTTTTTTGAGATGTTATTATGCAGTAACAGGTAGAGACAATTATACTGCATTGGGTAATTAGGACACTTTTGGTTGCATGGTTATTATTTGATCAATGTTACATAAAAATAAACATAAAAGTGATGTTATAATGCAGCAATAGATAAAGAGAAAATTACACTATATTAAGTAATTGCACTATTTGGTCTCATGGCTACTATGTAATCAGTGTTACATAAAAATTACACTTAAAATGTGTTTGCCTGCTTTTACAAACTGTTGTTTATATACAAAAGCAAAACTGAGTTTTGGGACACTGAATTGCCATATATCTGCAGGTTAGAGTTCTGTCAATAATTTAATTTTCAAATGGTTGATTTAGCTTTTTCCCTATGGATCAGAATATCCTCTAAAGCTTCTATCACTGTAAACCATATAACGAGGTAAACAAAATTAAAGAAAAAATAAGATTGCTGCAAACAAAGTCATGGTGGTGTCTTTGGTACATAATAAGTATCCTTTTCCAAGAGTTGGTTAAGTTGGAATTGGTGTGTCCTAGTTGGCTTTCTGTTTCTGTGCTGAAACAAGACCTAAAGCAACTCAAAGGAGTAAAGGGCCTATGTGGTTGACTAGTAGCCATCTGGCATAGAGAGTAGTCAAGGCTGGAACCTGGAGGCCGGAAAGAAAGCATAGACCATGGAGGAATACTGCTTGCAGACTTGCTCTCTCTGGCTTGCTCTTCCACCTTTCTTATAGAGCCTAGAATCTACTTCCAGGAAATGGGTACTGCTTACAATGGAATTGCAGCCCCCTCCCCATCAATCAACAGTCAAGAAAATACCCCATAGAAATGACCACAGCCCAATCAGATAGAGGCAAATCCTCAATTGAGATTCTTTCTTCTCAAAAAAGTGGGCCTTGGAACTCATTGGCACAGGAGACAACTTCCTGAGCAGAACAGCAATAGCACAGGCTCTTAGAGCAATGATTGATAAATGGGCCCTCACGAAACTGAAAAGCTTCTGTAAAGCAAAAGTCATTGTCATCAGAATAAAACGACAGCCTACAGACTAGGAAGGGATCTTCACCAACCCTATATCTGACATAAGGCTGATATCCAAAATATATAAAGAACTAAAGAAATTAAAAAGCAACAAATCAAGCAATCCAATTAAAAAGGGGGATATGGAGCTAAAGAGAGAATTCTCTGTAGACAAATATATAATGGCAGAGAAACACCTAAAGAGATGCTCAACATCCTTAGCCATCAGAGAGATGAAAATCAAAATGATTCTGAGATTTCACCTTATACCCGTCAAAAAAGCAAATGTTGAAAACTCAAGTGACAACACATGCTGGAGAGGTTGTGGAGAAAGAGGAACCCTCCTCCATTGCTGGTGGGAATGTAAACTTGTACAACCACTTTGGAAATTAATTTGGCGCTTTCTCAGACAATTAGGAATAGCGCTCCCTCAAGACCCAGCTATACCATTCCTAGGCATATATCCAAAAGAAGCTCAAGTACACAACAAGGACATTTTCTCTACCATGTTTGTAGCAGCTTTATTCGTCATAGCCAGAACCTGGAAACAACCCGATGTCCATCAGTGGAGGAATGGATACAGAAATTGTGGTACTTTTACACAATTGAATACTACTCAGCAATTAAAAACAAAGAAATCGTGAAATTTGCAGGCAAATGGTGGGATCTAGAAAAGATCATCGTGAGTGATGTATCCCAGGAGCAGAAAGACACACATGGTATATACTCACTTATGTAGTCTCATAAGATAAGATAAATATACTAAAATATGTACACCTAAAAAAGATAAACAAGAAAGAGGACCCAGGGTAAGATGATCAATCCTCACTTAGAAAGACAAATGGGATGGACATGGGAAGTAGGAGAAAACAAGAAACAGGACAGTAGCCTACCACAGAGGGCCTCTGAAAGACTCTACATAGCAGTGTATCAAAGCAGATGCTGAGATTCATAACCAAAACTTCCTTAGAGTGCAGGGGATTATATTAAAGAAGGGAGTTAATATGACTGGGAGAGAACAGGAGCTCCACAAGGACCAAATATATCAGGGAACGGGGTCCTCTATGAGACTGTTTCTCCAACCGAGGACCATGTATGGATATAAACTAGAACCCCTGCTCAGATATATCCCATGGTAGCTCAGTATCCAAGTGGGTTTCCCTAGTAAGGGGAACAGGAACTATTGCTGATATGAACTCAATGACTGGCTCCTTTACCTCTCCTCCCCACCCCCCTGAGGGAGGAACAGCCTTGCTTGGCCACAGAGGAGGACATTGCTGCCAGTCCTGAAGATACCTGATAAGCTAGGGTCAGATGGAAGGGGAGGAGGACCTCCCCTAGCAGTGGAATTGGAAAGGGAAAGGGAGGAGATGAGGGAGGGAGGGTAGGATTGGGAGGAAATGAGAGAGGGGGCTATGGCTGGGATACAAACTAAATAACCTGTGGTTAATATTAAAAAAATAAAAATTAATAAAAAATAAAATAATTACAATAAACAAAAAGAAATAAAAAGAGATTATTTCTTCTCAGGTATGTCAAGGTATGCGGGAAGCTGGGCTAAGGCTGGGGGTGTCTTTCTTTTTTTTAAATTTTTTATCAATTACACGTTATTCATTTTGTATCCCCCCATAAACCCCTCCCTTCTCCCCTCCCGATCCCACTCTCCCTCCCCTTTCTGCATGCATGCCACTCCCCAAGTCCACTGATAGGGGAGGTTCTCCTCTCCTTTCTGATCTTAGTCTATCAGTTCACATCAAAAGTGGCTGCATTGTCCTCTACTGTGGCCTGGTAAGGCTGCTCCCTCCTCAGGGGGAGGTGATCAAAGAGCAGGCCAATCAGATTATGTCAGAGGCAGTCCCTCTTCCCATTACTATGGAACCCACTTGGACACTGATCTGCCATGGGCTACATCTGTGCAGGGGTTCTAGGTTATTTCCATGAATAGTCCTTGGTTGGAATATGAGTCTCTGGGAAGTTCCCTGTGTTTAAATTTTCTTGTTCTGTTGCTCTCCTTGTGGACCTCCTGTCCTCTCCAGCTCTTAGTATTTTCCACTTTTTACATAAAATTCCATTTACTCTGCCTGACAGTTGCCCATCAGACTCAGCATCTGCTTTGATAGTCTGTAGGGCAGAGGCTTTCAGAGGCCCTCTGTGGTAGGTTCCTAGTTTGTTTCCTGTTTTCTTCTTCTGGCTTTCAGAAGCCCTCTGTAGAAGGTTCCTAGGTTGTTTTCTGTTTTCTTCTTCTTCTGATGTCCATCCTCTTTGCCTTTCAGGATGGGGATTGACCGTTTTAGGTAGGGTCCTCTCTCTTCTCTTGCTTACTTTCTTTAGATGCACAGATTTTTGTGTGTTTGTCCTATGTTGTATGTCTATATGAGTGTGTATATACCATGTGTGTCTTTTTGCTTCTGGGACAACTCACTCAGGATGATCCTTTCCAGGTCCCACCATTTACCTGCAAATTTCATGATTTCCTTATTTTTCATTGCTGAGTAATATTCCATCGTATAGATGTACCACAATTTCTGCAATCCTTCTTCAGTTGAGGGGCATCTGGGTTGTTCCCAGCTTCTGGCTATTACAAATAAAGCTGCTACAAACATGGTTGAGCAAATGTCCTTTTCGTGTACTTGAGCCTCTTTTGGATATATGCCCAGGAGTGGTATGGCTGGATCTTGGGGAAGCGCTATTCCTAGTTGTCTGAGAAAGAACCAGATTGATTTCCAGAGTGGTTGTACAAGTTTCTTTCTAATCTTTGCTCAGTTGTCCCTTGTGTTTCTTCAATTGGTTCCCCACCTGCAGTGGTAGAGATGCCATGATAGAGGCATGTGTCAGAAAAGAGATATAGAATTAATTGAGGAGTACTTGACAAATTAGAGTATATATAGACAAAATTTTAAATGTTTGTTGAAATTGCTCTGAGCTCATATTTTCCAAGAACATTTCATCTAAATAAAGTTTTGGCCTCATGCAATGATGAGTAGAAACCACAGGGCCAAGTGAAACTGTCTTTGGTTGCTTCACTCAAATGAATCATTTTTTTTTCAGCAATCTTAAAATGCCAAGATTCTCAGAAGTAGTGATGGTTGGTGTTGAAAACCACCACACAATAGTAATATTGGATGACTAGAAAGGACACCTGAATTTACTCTTGTGGAGGCTGCTGCTTTTAATTTAACAAGTTAATTTATTCATGTTTTATTTATTCCATACATTTGTGTTGGATGCTGTTTTGAGCACAGGTGTTGTAAAGTGACAGCATTCATGTCAGGTGGACCTTATGTCCTGTTGAGGAAGGAAGGTAAGAGGAAAAATAAACCAGACATATGAGTTCATTTTATTTTTAAAGTGAACACACAAAGGGGAGGAACCATGTTGGAAAAGTGATGCTTTTTTGAAGTTATGCTCTCACTTAAAACAGTGGGTTAATATATGTCTTATGTTAGAATAGGAGACTGAGGAGATGTAAAAATTATTTACTTATTTTTATGTGTATGGGCACTTTGTATGAATGTCTGTGCATTATGTATGTGCAGTGCCTGCAATGACCAGAAAGGTACATCAGCTGTGAGCATTCAGGTGTTCGCTTGCAATGGAACTTTGGTCCTCTGGAAGAGCAAGCAATGCTTTTAACCACTGAGGTATCTCTCTAGCTCCTTATTTAAATTACTTAATTTATTTTTACATTTCTATTTATTTATTGTGTCAGTAAAGGCACATGAACCTCGGTATATGCTGAGGTCAGAGGAAAGACTGAGTAAAAGTGTCAAACATATGGTTTTACAGTATTTAATCTGCTAACAAGTAGATATAACATTCTTGAGATTGACCTGAGAAACAAGTTTTTCAGGCAATTTTAAATGCTTAAATTATAAGCCTATATTCAAATTAAATTAGTTGTCAATTAAAGAGCAACTTGTTAAATCTCTAGCATGTGCATGTGCTTGTGTTTGTGTGTCTGTATGTATATGTGTGTGTACAGTGAGGTGTATGTGTAATATGTTGTGTGAGCGCAGTGTTCCCTAGTAAGGGGAACAAGGGATTTCTCTGACTGGAACTCAGTGTCTGGCTTTTTGATCACCTTTTCCTGTGGAGTGCAGCCTTATCAGGCCACAGAGGAAGACAACGCAGCCAATCTTGATGAGACCTGATAGACTAGGGTCAAATAGAATGGTAGGAGAGGAGGACCTCCCCTATCAGTGGACTAGGAGAAGATCATAAGGGGAGAAGGAAGGAGGGCAGGGCTGAGATGAGACTGAGAGGGGCTACAGTTGGGATACAAAGTGAAAAACTCTAATAAATTAAAAAGAAAAAAAAAAGAAGAACACTTTCAATGTGAAAACTTAGACATGAATCACTAAAATAAATATCAGTGTCCAAACAGTCATTAGACCTCAAGTTATGATATACATGGCAGGGCTTAGGTGTATGCTACCATTCAGGGAGGAAGCAATCTCAAGACTTATTTGTTCTTTCTAATCTGTAGCTGATTGGATGGTGCCCAACCAAAGTAGGACTTCCCTATGGCTCTTCTTGGATACAATCCCAGATAGCACCTCACTTGGTTTCCAGTCACCTTTAATTTAGCCAGTTGACATCTAAACTTGACATTTGCAGTATCCTGCTTACTTTCAACAAATGGCTAAAAATATCTTTCATTTAATATTGGTTGTAGTTTTATGTCTTAACCTTCACTTTAATCGAATTTAACTAAAATACATGGTAAAAGGTTTAGAGTGAGTATAGTTGACTCCAGATGAATAGATAAAATTTTTTAAAAATGTGTTAATGAGTTTCTGATGTCTTAATAACAGTATTTCATTTTCTAATATATTCTAAATTTCCTCCAATAGATTTTATATGTTCACAAGAAGAACAATTAAAATGTCCACAGTGTTCCTTTGAGTGTTAGGAATCAAGTCCACCATTTCCAGTGAGGCTCAATATTCTAGGTAATTCTTTTAAGAATGTATCCTACAGATTATTTGTTTGACACTCACTTGTGATGCTTACTTAGAAGAGTTGAGTTTCTCTGTAGAGCAAGGGTTTCTCTGTTAATGCCACGAATCTGAATTTTTAAAGTGCCAAAGTATTTTATATGTGTACATAAAGTTGGAATCTCAACTTACTTGCTCACCTTTAAAGCACATACCAAAACACACATACAAAATCCATGTAACTGGGGACAAAACTTCACAGGTAATGAATATGTACAATAAGGCTGGGCTTGCGGCTGAGTTGATTAGTGCTTGACTAGCACATACAAGGCCCCTGGTTTGGTGCCTGGCACCACATGCAACAAATCCAGTGGGGCACACTGTAATCCCAGCTCTGCTCTCTGGTGATGAAGGGAAGAGAATGGAAATACAAGGTCATCTCTGGCTATAGAGAGAGTTAAATACAGGCCTGGAACATATGATAACACCATTTCCAGAGGGAAAAAACAAACAAGAAGTAAACCAAATAAAAAATATCCAATAAAGAGATAAATAGTGTACTTCTCTTACATTTCTTGTCACCTTTCAAGAGTCTTTTTTGATTTATTTTTGAGATAGTCACTTTTTTTTTATGTGTGTGTGAGTGCTTGCCTGCATGCATGCATTTGTATCGTGTGCATCTTCTGTTGCCTGAAAAGGCCAGAAGAGGGTATCAGAGTAGGATCTAGAGATAAAAGTGGTTGTGTGTTCCCATGTGGATTCTTTGCAACAGAGCCATGCTCTTCTGCAAGAAAGCAGTTGTTTATAACAACTAAGCCATCACCACAACCCATTAAGGAGGTTCTTACTCCTTCTTTATAACTGTCTGTATAAGATCGATATCACACTGAAATCTCTCAGATGGAACGGGACTCTACGGCTCTACTAGGCATTTGGTCACAATAGTTAAATTATTTGCATACCCAACGCTGGTTGTTTTCTCTCAGTATTACAGCACTGTAGATGCACAAGCAAGCAAACATGAGTTCTTTTATGAAAATAGAGTTGGGTATTTGAGGAAGCCTCCATAAAGTTAGGTGTATAAAAGGCTGTTCCATAACCGAGTGCGAAAGACATCTAAAATGAGTAGTTGAGAGAGTCGTAAAATCTAGAATAGTGCTGAAGTTTGCGTCATAATGCTCTTCAAATTCCTGTTACACATTTAACAATCTTCTGTTGTGGAAGACTTGCTGTGACTTGTTTTTACAAAAGCAAGCAAGATGTAAGATCCAAACTGCAGATAGATAATGAAGGAAAAGTTCGGAACGTTTACCTCAACATAATGGTCCATGATAAAACTAAGGTTTTTTTTGTTGTTGTTGTTGTTGTTGTTGTTTTTGTTGTTGTTGTTGTTTTTTAATATTCTCCTCTCTCATTATCAGACTGCATGTACAAGACTGAGTTCTGGGTAAGTGAATACAACATTTTGAGAATAATGTGCCGTGGATTACAAGCTCACCACAGGCTCTGAGCTCTTGGGTAAATGTTGGACTTGCAGTAATTTGACAAAACAGATTTGTCAGGTCAGGCATATGGAAAATAAAGACACCATTCTGTTTTATGAACTATTTTACTCCAGTTTAAAATCTCCCCCCCTTTTTATTTTTTTAATTTAAATTTATTTATTTATTTATGTTTGGTGTATTGAATGGCCATATGGGCAGCTGCAAGCACGGCAGAGATTCTTGGTAACTGCCAGATCTTGAACTTGCACAAGCTTCAGGAGAACTGCTTCCAGCTGTGTGCAGAATGCTGCTCTTATTCCAAGAAGACAGTGGAAATTAAGTATTGTGTTTGTCAGATACTTCAATATCTCACAGTGTACTTTATGTTAAATTCTTCAAAAGAAGTGAATGTTTAACTGTGGTTCTAGAATCTTAAAAACAATGATTACTTAAAAGGTAAAGGAAGTCATTTGCACACACACACTCTCTGTTGTGCTCTCTCTCTCTCTCTCTCTCTCTCTCTCTACATTTTACACATGATCGCTAAATTTAAAACTAAAATTATAAGCTATAATTGATTTTGAGCCTCTCCAAAAATTTAATTAATAATGGGATTTTACAATAGCAAGTATAACCTTAAAATAAAAAGAGCAGTCTGATACACAAATCAGACTCTAGTTTTTACTGCAGTTTTTCTTCTTCCAATTTTTTGGTGAGAGAAAAACCATGAAATTGGGTGAGCAGGAAGGTAGGATCTAGAAAGATCTAGAAGGTGGGATCTCTCTCTACAGAAAGAGAAATAATGGAATACAAATAAACTGTGTAAGATGCTCAAGGAATGAATACAACTTTAAAAATAACAAAATCAAAGAAGACAGCTTTTTAAGCCAGTGCTAAGTTTAAAAATCAAATGTCATTTAACATATGAAAAAATTACAATAATTATCGAGGAGACATAATCCAGGGAACATGAGGATTACACAAATCTGCGAGTGATTTTTTTTTTTTTTTTTTTTTGTCTTTACTTAGTGCTACACAGGTCAAGAAAATAGAATTTTCAGGAATTTAATGATGACACAGTTTCTTGAGTAAATGAAGGATGTGTGAATGAAGGATGGGGGGTGTGCCTGCTCAGGAATACAGAGAGGGGCAGAGCAGGGCACTGAGAAATGGAAACAGATGAGGGTATGCAGCAATGGTCCTGCTCTGTAAGTAGAAAATTCTGACAAACAAGTGTCATCCCCACTCAAAACATTCAGACTTTGGAAGAAGGCTGGTGATACGTCAAAATAAAGTTTTAGGCTGGGAATGTAGCGCAGTGATACCATTATTATCTAGCAGGTGTGAAACTCTGGGTTCAGTCTGTAACATCATGGATGAAGAGAAAGTTGATCTTCAAATGCAACTGTATTTCATACAAAATTACTAAAAATACATAAAAAAACATGATTGTTGCTAGCAGACAGACACATGATGTATGATATATGTCTTAGTCAGAGTTTTTATTGCTGCAACAAAACACCATGACCGAAAAGCAAGGTGGGGAGAAAAGTTTATTGGGCTTATTGCTTCCACATTGTAGCCCATCACTGGAGGAAGTGAGGGCATTAACTCAAGTGGGCTGAAACCGGGAGGCTGAGGCTGAGGCCGTGGAGCAGTGCTGTTTACTGGCTTGCTCCCCTTTCCTTCTCTCCTCTTAGTCCCCGACTTCTCCTCCTTCCTCCTTCCCTTCACTCTCCCTACCCCCAGAAAAACGAAGCCCCTCTCCTTCTATATCAACCCTTCCCAGCACCACAATTCTCATCAGGACTGAGCATATCCTCATCCCCTAAGGCTAAGCAAGGCCCCCATTTGTCACAGCTCTCCATATTTGCCTCACTAGCATTCAGAATTATGGGTAAATGTATTTTCTTCATAAATTATCCAGCTTGTTGTATGGTGTTATAGCAATATAGCATACTCTAGGAAACTCTTGGTAGCTCCTTCATACATAAAGAGACAATGAATCACTATATGTTGCTGATAGGTTAAAAATGTAATGACTCATTTTCATGTAACCAAAATTTAAATGGAAACTCCAGTTGCCACATGTTTAATCACTACTATCTCTACAAAACACATGGGAAGTTTCTATATTTACCAGGACTAGTAGAACAATTGTACCTGAGCGATATTTTTGTGTAGATGCACTACAATTTCTGTATCCATTCCTCAACTGAGGGGCATCTGGGTTGTTTCCATCTTCTGGTTATTACAAATAAAGCTGCTACAAACATGGTTGAGCAAATGTCCTTGTGTACTTGAGCATCTTTTGGATATATGCCTAGGAGTGGTATAGCTGGATCTTGAGGTACTGCTATTCCTAATTGTCTGAGAAAGCACCAGATTAATTTCCAAAGTGGTTGTACAAGTTTACATTTCTACCAGCAGTGGAGTAGGGTTAACTTTTCTCCACATACTCTCCAGCATGTATTGCCACTTGAGTTATTCATCTTAGCCATTCTGAAGGGTATAAGGTGAAATCTCAGGGTCGTTTTGATTTGCATTTCCCTGATGACTAAGGATGATGAACATTTCTTTAAGTGTTTCTCTGCCATTCAATATTCCTCTATTGAGAATTCTCTGTTTAGCTCTATACCCAATTTTTTAATTGGATTAACTGATTTGTTGCTGTTTAACTTCTTGAGTTTTTTATATATTCTGGATATTAGCACTCTGTCAGATATAGGGTTAATGAAGATTCCAAATCTGTACGTAGTCTTTTTGTTCTGACAACAGTGTCCTTTGCTTTACAGAAGTTTTTCAGTTTCATGAGGTCCCATTTATTGATTGTTGCTCTTAGAGCCTCTGCTGTTGGTGTTCTTTTCAGGAAGTTCTTTCCTGTGCCAATGAGTTCAAGGCTTTACCTCACTTTATGAAAGAAGGGGGAGATATTAAGACCTGGATAGGGCAGGAGCTCCAGAAGGAGAGCAACAGAACAAAACAAAACAAAACAAAAATCTGGGCACAGAGGTCTTTTCTGAGACTGATATTCCAATCAAAGACCATGCATGGAGATAACCTGGAACCCCTGCACAGAGGTCGTCTATGGAGTTCAGTGCCCAATGGGTTCCATAGTAATGGGAACAAGGACTGTCTTTGACCTGAATGATTGGTCTGCTCTTTGATCACCTCCCCCTGAGGGAGGAGCAACCTTACCAGGCCACAGAGGATGACAATGCAGCCACTCCTGATGAGACCTGATAGACTAGGATCAGAAGGAAGGAGAGGAGGACCTCCCCTATCAGTGGACTTGGGGAGAGACATGGGTGGGAGAAGGGGGGAGGAGAGTGAGATTGGGAGGGGAGGAAGAGAGCTACAGTGGAGATACAAAGTGAATAAAGTGTAATCAATAAAAAAACAAACAAAACAAAACAAAAGAATATGTATAATGAAGGTAATGCTTTATGAGTAAGATTAACTCAAGGTCAGAAAACAGGATTTATCATTTTATATTTAATGATTTTTTTATTTACTTACAGTTGATCTAATATTAAATAAGTACTTTATTAAAAAATGAAAGGAATAACATTCTTTTGTGTAAAAAATTTACTTTCATGTGATTTAAAAAATTCTAAATTGAGAAAGAAAGAAAGAAAGAAAGAAAGAAAGAAAGAAAGAAAGAAAGAAAGAAAGAAAGAAAGAAAGAAAGAAGAAAGAGAGAGAAAGAAACAGCCCCCCTCCACTTGCCAGGTGCCCCATATAAAGACTAAGCCACCCACTGGCCACATATGTGCAGGAATCCTAGGTCCAGATCATGCATGTTCCTTTGTTGATGTCTGTCTCTGTATGCCCCCATGGGTCTAGGTTAATTGTCTCTCTTGGTATTCTTGTGAGGTTCCTGTCCCCTACAGGTCCTTCCATCTTTCTCCCAACATTTCCAATGGACCCCTTGAGCTCTGCCCCATGCTTGGCTGCAAGTCCCAGCATCTGTCTAGATCTGCTGCTGGCTGGAGCCTCCCAGATAATAGGCAAGTTATGCTCCTGTCTATAAGCATAGCAGAGCATCATTAATAGAGTCAGAGACTGGCTCTCTACTGTGGGATGTGTCTTGTGGGTCAATTAACGGTTGGACACTACCTCAATCTTTGTTTCCTCTTTATTCCTGCACTTCTTGTGGGCAGGGTAAGTTTCAGATGAAAGGTTTTGTGGATGGATTGTTGTTCCCCTCCTTCCACTAGTCCTGCTTGGCTAGGAGGTGGTCACTTCAGTCTTTAAGTCGCCTCTTGTTAGGCGTCTCAGCTACAGTCACAACCACGTTCTCGCAGGAGCCTACTCTATCACAGGCCCCATCTTAACAAAGAGATGTCACAGGCCCCATCTTAACAAAGAGATGTCACAGGCCCCATCTTAACAAAGAGATGTCACAGGCCTCATCTTAACAAAGAGATGTCACAGGCCCCATCTTAACAAAGAGATGCCCCCCACAGTTTACTTTTTTGTTTCCAGCCCCCTCACCTATTTTCACCAATGCTACATAAGACAGAGGGTTAATATACAAAATATACAAAGAACTTAAGAAATTAAATATCAACAAATTGAATAATCCATTTAAAATGGAGTATAGAGCTAAACTGAGAATTTACAACAGAGGAATTTCAAATGGCTTAGAAGCACTTAAAGAAAAGCTCAATGTCCTTAGCCGTAAGGGAATGCAAATCAAAATGACTCTAATAGTCCATCTTACTCCAGTCAGAATGGCAAGGAACAAAAACTGAAGTGACACCACAAGCTGGGGAGGATGTGAAGAAAGAGGAACCCTCCTCCATTGCTGGTGGGAGTGCAAACTTGTACAATCTCTCTGGAGATCAATCTGGCACGCTTTTCAGAAAACTGAAAATAATTCTACTTCAAGACCCAGATATACCACTCCTGAGCAAATACCCAAAAAAATGTTCCACCATGCAAAGACATTTGCTCAACTATGTTCATAGAAGCTTTATTTGTAATAGCCAGGAAGTGGAAATAACCTAGATGCCCCTCAACTGAAGAAGGATACAGAAATTGTGGTACATTTATGCAATGGAATACCACTCAGATATTAAAAACAGGAAATCATAAAATGTGCAGGCAAATGGATGGAACTAGAATAGATCATCCTAAGCTAGGTAACCCCGAGCCAGAAAGACACACATGTACTCACTTATAAGTGGCTATTAGACCTATAGTACAGGATAACCATACTACAATCCACAGACCCAAAGAAGCTAAGTAATGAAGAGGGTGGAGGAATGTCATCGAGTAGATATGATATATGCATATGTGTGCCTCTATTTAATATGATTATGCAAGATATATTTTATAGACATGATATGGTTAAAACTAAATATAATAGCTGACAGAAAAATTCTTTGTATTATTGATGAATATGTATATTTACTGCTCTTACTGAGGTTAGTATATTGGTTCCAAAACATTTCTATTCTTTAAATTGAGCACAATATTCTTACATCTAATACTGCAGCCAATAAAATGTCTATTAAAGTCTCAACTATGATAGGACAATGAAAATTGATGCATGTGAGAGCTGCCTCGATGTACTGAAATCTCTCATAATAGATTGAGAACAGCAAATATAATGATGGATTTATACTTTGAATATTCTGAACTGCCTTTGCATTCCGTTATTTTATCATACTCTAGGAGAATAAAATTGATAATCTGAGTATAATATATACTAATTTTCTGTTGACTAAACTATATTGAGCAGAACACACTATTACTAAAATATGCTTCTGAACATCAGAGATTGTAATATTTTTATTGCCTTCTGGTCTTTCTTCCATCCTACTGTATATAAAAAATGGAAAGGCAATTTCTCTAGAAAATGAAAAAATAATATAATTCAATTGTCAATGAATATAACTGAAATTATACATTCAAATATGTATTGTCCCCATCAAAACTTGGTGAGAAGTGTACAGAGGGGAAGGTTCAGTTTTATTATTTGCAGAAAAATCTGACAAAGATTAAAATAAACTTGAATTTTTAATTCAAATACATTTCAAATACAAGGAATAATAAAAACCCCAGGACTTGGCAATGAATCTCACTTTCAGAAAGCATCTGAAGTTGGATGATAAATCAGGGTGATTTAGAATTCTGCAAAAGGAGACAAAATTTTAGGGTTCAATGACCCTTTTGCATTAAATTGGTCAAAATATCAAAAAACACAAAATGTCCAGAAACATAGGTGGATATATTTAGATATGTTTATTAATCACAGGAATTCTCTAGGTTTAGTTCTAACACTACCAAAAAGACAAAATATATTTAATAAGATAAATTCCTATTAGGATTTATAAGGTATTTGAATGCATTATTTGAATAATTTGTTGTTAACTTGAAGACAGAGTATTTTCAACATCGTGGGCTTTGTCTTGAGGACATTACAACTGGGCTTGATCTCAGAAAACCAAATTGGAAATACATTTGTAATGAATCCTATCTTAAAAAGCCAACTGGTCACCTTAGCTCAGGGTGTAGCCCCAAAGAGAGGCAGTCTGATCTAATTTGCATATTTTCTCTGCCTATGGTGGTTTTTCTGCCACTACTCAAGTCAAACACCAGTACTTTCTAGCATAACTTTCATCTTCATTTGGCGTAAATAACAACTCAATCTATTCAACACATGGCAATGCAAAGCCATTTAGAATAGACAAAAATCCATGACCACATCGTTCTTCTGCCTTGCTGGATTTTTAACTCTGGTGCTTGTTTCTCTTCTTTCATATACAGAAAACACTTATTTAAATAGATCAGTGGTCACTACTGGCTTTTTCAAAACATTATCAGGGCACCCACTGGATCTCATGCTTTCTCGTAGAGACCAGTAATATAACTTGAAGACAGAGTATCTTCCATATCCATGGAAATACTAATGCAGCCATGGTTCATTGTCACACACCTGTAGGGAAAAGAAAGTGCACAAGACTTGTATGGCTTAGGAGAGAGATGGATAAGCAGCCAAACAGAAATGGCTTAGTCCATCGACAGAGGAATGGATACAGAAATTGTGGTACTTTTACACAATGGAATACTATTCAGCAATTAAAAACAAGGAAATCATGAAATTTGCAAGCAAATGGTGGGATCTAGAAAAGATGATCTTGAGTGAAGTATCCCAGGAGCAGAAAGACACACACAGAATATACTCACTTATATAGACCTATAAGATAGGATAAACATACTAAAATCTGTACACCGAAAGAAGATAAACAAGAGAAGAGGAACCAGAGTAAGATGGTCAATCCTCACTTAGAAACACAAATGGGATGGAAATGGGAAGTAGGAGAAAACAAGTAACAGGACAGGAGCCTACTGCAGAAGGCCACTGAAAGACTCTGCCTAGCAGTGTATCAAAGCAGATGCTGAGATTCATAACCAAACCTACAGCAGAGTGCAGGGAATCATCTGAAAGAAGGGAGAGTTAGTATGACCTGGAGAGGACAGGAGTTCCTCAATGACAAAATATATTTGGGCACAGGGGTCTTTTCTGAGACTGTTTCTCCAACCAAGGACCATGTGTTGATATAACCTAGAACCCCTGCTCAGATATAGCCCGTGGTAGCTCAGTATCCAAGTGGGTTTCCCTAGTAAGGAGAACAGGATCTGTCCTGTCTAGCGGGAGTTCAACGTGTTCTTAAGGAGGGCCAAAAAGAATGGCAACAAGGAGACACAAAGAATGAGAGCAAGTCTATAGTCTGATCTCGCTCTCGTTTATTTGAAAAATTTCACACAACTTTATAAGGAGAAGGCAGGAAGGAAAAATGTGTCAGCAATATAGTTTACAAAACATAACAGGGTGATTAATGATGATGCAGAACACCTCAAGAATGTTTACTAAAAGAGATACTACAAGAATGTCAGCTAAGATATCTCAAAATGTCTAGCCTGACACACACATGTCTCATAGGTTCCAAAAGTGTAAATCTCTCATCTACAACCTTGTTGCAGCTGTGTGTAACTTTCCACTAGCTGGCCTTGGCTCCAGGCAAGGATCTATTGCTGACATGAACTCAATGACTGGCTCCTTTACCCCCCACCCCAAAAGGGAGGAACAGCCTTGCTTGGCCACAGAGGAGGACTTTGCAGTCCGTTCTGAGGATTCCTGATAAGCTAGGGTCAGATGAAAGGGGAGCAGGACCTCCTCTAGCAGTGGACTTGGAAAGGGACTGGGAGGAGATGAGGGAGGGAGGGTAGGATTAGGAGGGAATGAGGGAGGAAGCTATGGCTAGGATACAAAGTAAATAACCTGTGATTAATATAAAAAATTAATAAAAAATAAAAATAAAAAAGTGGTTTTTTTTTTGTTGTTGTTGTTTTTTTAAACAGCAAGATGTACATCTGAGAACAGTTTCAAAAATGGGCCATAAAAACATCTAAGGAAAAGTAGCTTGGAGTGGAAGAAATAATTCATAACTGAGTTCTAGAGAGAGCATGTGTGGTAAGCTCAAAGAACAGCAAGAAAGTCAGGATAAGAAGAGCACTGAGCAAACAGGGAACAGTGGAGAACTGGCTTCTTCAATTCTTTGTGATCACTGGTGGCGCGGAAACACAAAACTTGCAATGTTTGTAGTTTGCAACACCCTAGGCCATGAAGGAGACTGTGATGACAGCAGATAAATGATAAAGTATTAGAAGAGTAGCAGTAGGTGGTGACAAATTGGAGTCTGAATGCATTTTGATAGTTAGATACATCTAGAATTTTCAACAATGAGCCTAAGAAAGAGTTAATGATAGTACTCTACCATTTTAAGTCTGGTCAGTGTCAAGGAAGGAGTTATCATTTACACAGACAGTGAGGACTGCAAAGCACCACCTTGCCACAACGAAATTAGATATTGCATTTGTTATTATCATGTATAGAGCATGGCATTCTGACCCCAAAGGCTTGCATGCTGAAGTTCCAGGCAGGAGCAGTCATGTCGAGATTTTCGTGTAGTTCCAGGGGATGGAACTCAGGTTATTAGACTCAGTCACAGGTGACTTTACCTTCTAAGACATGTGCAGTTCATGAGAACTTCTTTTGCAGTCCTCATACCACGAGCAAGTTTGGAGGCATTGGAGTATGGCTGAGGGAGACAACCCAGTTGCTCCTTGCTTCTTTTGGCTTTCTAACATGAATGTGAAACAGCAACTTAACTCCTTATATGGTCTGTCATGGAAACATTTGATTATAAAGCAAGTTGGATTAAGAAATGTCTGTTGGGGGAGCCAAGATGGCGGCGCCGGGAGAGCACTGTGTCTGAGAAGCAGGACAACACTCTCCGTGCAGCGACCAGGAGACTGAACTCTGGGCCCTAAAACTACAGCAATCGTGTTTCCCAGCTGAAGGGAGGCTCCCACGGCATGCGAATCGGTCGGGTCCACTCTCAGCTGCCCAGCCAGAACCCCGAAGAAATCCCAGGTAACAGGGGCTTTGGGTCTCCAGGCTGGAGACACAAGCCTGAGTGTCCCGATCACCTTCCCAGGCTGATCGGTGGGCACAAGAGTGCCTGAGACTGGGAGTCCCAGTCGCAAGAAAACCCCACAGGGAAGCAAAGTTGCAAGTCTGATCACGGGTCACCCAGTCTTTCCCTGGAAGGTCTTGTGGACCACGGGTACCTGCCGCCATCACAACTGAGATCCCGCTGCGCAGAGAGCTGCGTGCCCAGCTCACCGCTACAGACGAGCTGCGCGCCCCAGTACAAAAGAAACTGGGAATCCCTGTTCAGAGAATCCCTGTTCGAAGAGGGCCCCACAGGGAAGGAAGAAACCAGGCTGCCTGGGTCATCTGAGCTGCTGTGCGCCCAGCTCACCGGTACAGACAAGCTGTGCAACCCAGTGCAACAGGGACTGGGAACCCCTGTCTGGAGAGGGCCCCACAGGGAAGGAAGAAACCGTGCTTCTGGGGTCACCTAGGCTTTGCTGGGGAGTCTAGCAGACTGCAGATCGCAAACAGGCGAGTACCCCAGCCATCACAGATCAGGGCCCAAGCCGGGAGCACAGAGTAATTGGGAACCCAGCCCCTGCAGACTAGCAGAAAGGCGCACACTCCGCCAGTCCAGAGGCCTTCTTCGTACCAACTACTCCATACAGACAGAACTGTGTGCCCAAAGACACCAGATTCTTAGAGTCACTGTCTGGAGAAACCTTCACAAGGAACAAGGAAGGAAGCAAAGGGGACGGACTTAGGCAATCCAGTATATCCCTGGAAAAGGTCCCACAGACTGGCCCAACCCAGGGAACTGCTGTGCCCCAGATAGCCTGCTGTTACCAGGACAGCAGTACTCAACTGCCACAGATTACCTCTTGGGTTCTGGGGCACAGAGCCCCAACCTCAGACATACAAAAGACTGTGAACCCTGAGATCAACCCCCAGATACTGCTCCAAGGGGCAACCAGTTATCCCTAACAAAACCGACCAAACCACGGGACACACAGGTTACAGCAGCTGATCACTAAATTT
>REGO01000150.1:2498927-2514409 GCA_010120015.1 Rhombomys opimus | reverse complement strand
TTTACCTTTTTTTTTTTTTTTTTTTTTTTTTTTTTTTTAGATAGCTGAGCAGTATTACATTGTGTAAATGAACCACAATTTCTGTATCCATTCTTCAGTTGAGGTGCATCTAGGTTGTTTCCAGTTTCAGACAATTAAGAATAAAGCTGCTATGGACATAGTTCAGCAAATGTTCTTGTTGCATGGTGGAGAATCATTTGGGTATACATCCAGGAGTGGTATAACTGGGTCTAAAACTATTCCAAATTTTCTAAGAAAGGACCAGGTTGATTTCGAGAGAGGTTGTATAAGTTTGTACTGCCATAGCAATGGAAGAGTATTCCCCTTTCTCCTCATCCTTGCCAGTATGTGTTGTCACCTGAGTTTTTGAACTTATCCTTTCTGACTGGTGTAAGATGGAATCTTAGAGTCATTTTGATTTGCATTTCTCTGGTGGCTAAGAACCCTGAGCATTTCCTTAAGTGCTTCTCGGCCAATTGAGATTCCTCTGTTGTGAATTCTCAGTTTATCTCTGTACCCAATTTTTAACTGGATTATTTGATTCGCTGATGTTAAATTTTTAAGTTCTTTGTGTATTTTATATGTTAGCCCTTTGTCTGATTTAGGGTTGGTGAAGATCTTTTTTCCCAATCTGTAGGCTGCCATTTTGTTCTGTTTACAGTATCCTTTGACTTACAGAAGCTTCTCAGTTTCATGAGATCCAATTTATTAATTGTTGATCTCATAGCCTATGATATTGGTGTTCTGTTCAGGAAGTCGTCTCCTTTGCCAATGAGTTCCAGATTTTTTCCTACTTTGTCTTCTAATAGATTTAGAGTCTCTGGTTTCATGTAAAGTCTTTGATCCACTTGGACTTGAGTTTTGTGCAGAGTGATAAATACAGGTCTACTTGCATTTTTCTATATTCAGACATCCAATTAGACCAGCACCATTTGTTAAAGATGCTTTTTTGCAAACAGAGGCCAGGAACAGATCAAAAACATCATCTAGCAAGATCAATTAGGCTTTGTCTCAGGAATACAGGGATGGTTCAACATACAAAAATCCATCAACATAATCCACCATGTAAACAAACTGAAAGAAACACACACATACACACAAACACACACAGATGCACGATCATCTCATTAGATGCTGAAAAATGTCTTTGACAAAATCTAACATCCTTTCATTTTAAAAGTTCTGGGTAGTTCACGGGTACAAGGAACACACTGAAACAAAGGCAATATATAGCAAGCCAATAGCCAGCATCAAGTTAAATGGAGAAAAACTTAAAGCACTCCACTAAAATCAGTGACAACACAAAGCTGTCCACTCTCGGCAAATCTCTTCAGTATAATACTTGAAGTTCTAGCTAGAGCAAAGAGACAAGTAAAGGAGATCAATGGGATACAAATTGGAATAGAAGATGTCGAAATATCATTGTTCACAGATGATATGATAGTATACATAAGTGATCCCAAGATCTACCAGAAACTGCTAGGGCTGATTGGTGCTAATTATGCAATGTAATTAACATATACAAAGCACATTAAGTGATAAATCTATAACTCTTACATCTTTATGATTTTAAATGTAATGTCAACAATTATAGGTGTCATGTTTGTTTCTATGAAATTGTGATAAAATAAAAGCCAAAAGAATAATTTCATTTACAGAGCTAAAACAATAGCAGGGTTCACTGATATGCCTGCAACAACAAACAGTGTCCTCTTTTCTATTAATATATTTTAAAATGTATATTTTATCAAGAATTTCAATATTAAAATCTACAGATGGTCTCCTTTATCAATTGTAAGGCCAGCCCAAAGAGAAACTTGTGAAGCCCTCCAAGGTTCTGAACTTGGAAAAGGTATTTCTTGAAATTTGGAGGTCCACTTGTACATTTTGTACCCAACAAAAATGATATTTAGGTTACCTTTAAATTACAAAAAGAAAAAAAAACTATAATATTAAGTGAAGAAAGAAAAATGATATGGCAGTTGGCTGTGGCTTAATGATTTAACTTGGCATCTGGTCAAATGACCTGGGCAAATGTTCTGTTGAAAAATGTCATAGAAATTTTATTAATGATGAATATTTAAGGTCTCAAGCCATACTAATCTTAAGGAAGACCACTTTAGCAATCTAGATTCTGTCAAGCCTGGGTTCTGAATGACTTGACCCTCCTAACAACTGAACTTGCTCTGCATGTAAATGCAGCACGAGTTGACTTTCTCTCTATACCCAAAGTCCTCTGTTGAATAGGAACAAACTATGCACCAAGATTTAAAGTGTCACAAAAGCAGATTTTAGTTCCCCAAACTGAGAGATGCTAGTCAACTGATGAGAATTGTGTCAAATTTTGTGATTTAAAGTTTGTAAATTAAATATCATATAATACCAACTTTGGGGCATTTTGCTTATTTTTTAATAAAACTCATTTCCAAAGATCCGTGTACTGGAGAACTGTACATTATTAAAAAATGGGCATACTAAAAAACAAGAAAGTTTTGATATTGAGTGAATAAAGCAAGCGGGACATGGATAAATACAGTGATTCTCAGCATTTTTTTTTTCATCATGAGCCTGTAGAACCATCAGAGGAATTTCAATCAGCTTTTTCACTTCAGTCCCTATAAGAAATTTTATGTGGGGTAAGTCACAATGTCCTAGAGGTAGCAAAGGCAGAATCAGTGACTTTGGAAATGACTGTTTTTATTCGATGAGCCACAGGTTCTGGAACCGTAAAGACCTGGAGTAAAACCTCTGCTGCCTATTTATAAATGAGGGAATTTCCCACAACAAAGATGACCTCATTGTGCCACAATTTACATGTGAAAATTTGGGGATTATAATATGTATCTTAATGACTTCAAAAATACATATGGTACTTGTAATGGTTGGTTTTGTGTGTCAGCTGAACACAAGCTAGTGTCATCAGAGAAAAAGGAGCCTCAGTTGAGGCGATGGCTCCATCAGATCCAGCTGTAGGTTTTTCTCAATTAGTGATCAATAGGGGAGAGCCCAGCTGACTGTGGGCGCTGCCATCCTTTGGCTGGGGATCCTGGTTCTAAAAGAACACAGGTAGAGAAGGTCATGGGGAGCAAGAGTAAGACTCTGCATGGCCTCTGCATCAGCTCCTGCATCCAGGTCCCAGCCCTGTTTGAGTTCCTCTCCTGTCTTCATCCAGTGGCTGACTATGATCTGGAAGTGTAAACTAAATAAACCCTCTATGACCCAACTTGCTTTTTGGTCATGTTGTTTTGTCATAACAAAAGAAACCCCTGACTATGACAAAACTATTAGAGGACATTCTAATAACTTGGGCTTTATCATAGGTTAGTCTATTTTCAGAAAACGAGGCTCCCAGTTGTTTTGGATATTAGCAGATTTCAGCCTTGATATTCTGGTAGGGAATATTTTGTTTCTAATATAGCCATAACTTAAATATTAGTTTAAGCCTATTAGTTATAGTACTATAAAAGGTTAATATTTAAAAATAAAGCAAATATTTCTATGCACATTTGGACTTAGTTCCAATATACGATACAGAAAGTACTGGAGAGGAAAAAACAGAGAAGAGAAAGCCAAGGGATGCCTGTATATATAGGGTTTCAAATTTCTTCCTTCAGACATGTCCCTGTTCTTTAATCCCATAAATGATGGGAGGATAAGATCAGTCAGTTAATTTCCAAATCCATTCATTTCCCTACATCAGAGGCCTTCGGCTTCCTCAACCATCATCTCCATCTTTACTAATATAAATTATCTTCTGACCTGCCTTCTTTGCTGCACAAGGGTCACAATCTCCATTCTTTTTCGGTTCTTTGGTTTGCTGCAGCCCAACATGTCTATGGCCAACATGAAAGATCAATGTTTTATAAAATAAGTTTTACCATTTGATTCCATCATCATCCTTGTCATCTTCCCCTATTAAACTTTGCAGAGGCCTTCCTAAATAGTATGATAAGTATGGGATTATTCTCTGTGATGTCTCCAGCTTCAAAGACAATGTTTCCCTGTTTTGTTGTTTGTAATCACCAGCCTGTATTTCATTCATTCATTTGTACTGCCTGTTTTTCTCCTCATACAGACATTTGCACATAATTTTATCTTAGAATGCTTGTACTTCTTGATCTATCTGGGTGTTTACTAGGTAAAAATGTGATGTTTAACATGCATACAGTATATTTATTAATTCAAATTCTGGCAGCAATTTGAAAAGTGGGTCCTGTTATGTATTTTGCAACCTTACAAATTTAAATGAAAGAAAAACAAACAAAAAATAATGTGGAAAGGAGATTGGGTACATTGTCTGAGGTCATAGAGTGACCAAGGTCACAATTCAAATCCAGGTATCCCATTCCAAGTAAGTTTTCTTAATCACTTCATTTGTTACCTTTAAGAGCTGCAACAGGATTGGTGTCACTACTATTGTATACTTAGAATGTGCACATTGAATGATAAATGGAAAAAAATGTGTTATCTATCAAAATATAAAGTCCACTTAGATCTGAACCAGTACTCCTAAATCTGTGTCCCAACTCTAACAGTGCAGTGGGGAGGGAGGGGAGTGTCTTCAGCACAGGGAGAGAGAATGTTTTCCAATATGCATGCAGTAGCAATAAACTGGAAACAGTGGCTAAGCCAGTCAGCAGACTGCTTACTACATAGAGGAGAGGCAATATATGCCAATGAGTTCTTCTTTTATGGGCATAAATATTAGAGGTTTAATAATAATGAGAAATGGTGACCAACAAGAGAACGTACACAATAAACGGAGGAAGGTGTGAGATGATATGTTTAACTTTACAAGGTTTTAGAAGTAGCAGAATTAAATTTACCTATCCTGAGTAGCTAGAAATGTACAAGTTTTGGCACTGATATATACACCTGGAAGGAACAGTCGTGTGGCATTTCCAAAAACCTAAATCTAGTGTGTTACTTCAGTATTCCAATAGCATGCATATATTTTCTAATTATTTTAAGGTTTAACATATTGGTTTGGGGATTGTAGTTCAATAAATATTTTTAAAAATTGAAAAGCAAGTACAAATATACTGTCTTCAAATGTTATATATCATTCTTTTACACTGTAAACTAAGTTGCTTCTCTTTTAATTAAGTAGTTAAAATGAAGCAAATTAGTTTACTTATTAATATAGTTATAATTTTTATTTTTATTGATGTTTTATTTATGTTATATTGCTTATATTTATATACAAATATAAAATTATCCACATGTTATTGGAGCACCATGTATCGCTTCAGTTTGATAAAAGGCGCAATGTTTAAATCAGTTTGAACATATCTGACTCCACAAATGCTTATCTTTTGTGTATGTGTGTGTGTGTTCAAAGCACTCAGACTCTTTTTCCTACCTTTTTAAAAGCATATGTTACACAATTGCTAATTATAGGCAGCTTGTATAAAGCATGCCTGTTGGGTGATTTTTTTTTCTTTCTGCACTGTGTATTCAGATGTTGATTTCTGTGCTTGGAGATCAGGTTGCAGTTAAAACATGACCATTATCATTTTAATTAAAAATATCCTGTATCAATGTTATGTAAATAATTCTCCCCAATGATCCCTGATTGGTTAATTTAAAAAGCTGAAGAGCCTATAGCTGGCTTAGAGAGGCCAAAAAGCAGGACTTCTGTTCAGGTCTTGGAGTCTCAGGTAGACAAGGAGGAGGAAAAGAGAGAGAGGGAGAGGAAGCAGGAGTAGGAGGAAGGAGGATGACAAGGAGGAAGAAGAAAAAGAGGTATAAGAGAAAGAGGAGGAAGAGGAAGAAGAATAAGAAGAATAAGAACAAGAAGCAGCAGCAGCAGCGGTGGCTATGAAGACCACACCATGAGAAAAGAGAGTTACAGCAGAAGGCCAAGGCCTGACTGAAGTGCTGAGTAAAAGGTCACATGGCTAGGAGGTGGCCAGACTAGCATAACTTTGTTAAATAGATGAATATCTGCCAAGTTATAGAGCTTAAGACTTGTTGAATAAATCTAATAGGTCTCTGTGTCATTATTTGGGAGCTGGGACAGGAACTAGAAAAGGCTACTAATGCCTTAATTTGACACACACCAAAATTCATTTCTCTTTCTTTAAGGCTATTGGTCTGCAAGTTAGAAAATACAAACCAAATGCTTAATGCTCATTTAAGAAAAATCTGGCTATGGCTCACTCCTTTCATGTTTTAGATGAATCAAAGAAAATGATTTTTATGTCACAGAAGCACATTGAAGGGTATTTCAACCTGAAAACATGAGGAAGTCACTCTCCCATCCCATAGCCGCATGCAAAGAAAAATTAGAGCAGCTTTTTAAATTTTTATTTTATATTTAAAGTATATTTTGTTTTTAATAATTACAGTTTATTCACTTTCTATCCCAGCTGTAGTCCCCTCCCCCATCCCTTCCATTCCCACTTTCCCTCCCTCTTCTCTTATGCTCCTCCCCAAGTCCAATGATAGGGTTGGTCCTCCTCCCCTTCCATCTTATTATATTATTTTTGTTGTTGTTTTTGTTTACAATTTATCCACTTTATATACCAGCTGTAGACCCTTCCTTCATCTCTGCCCTGTCCTACCCTCCTTCTCTCTATCTCCCCTATCCCTCTTCCCTACACTGATAGGGGAAATCCTCCTGTCCTATCTGGGTCCTTTTATATCCCCCTTCTTCAATAACAAATTGAACTAGAAAAGAACATCCTAAGTGAGGTATCCCAGAAGCAGAGAGACATGCATGGAAAATACTCACTAGTAAGTGGATATTAGCCATATTATATAGGATAAACTTACTAAAATCTATGGACCTAAAGAAGCTAAATAACAAGGAGGATCCTAGGGAGGAAGTTTTACCCTCATTCAAAAGTAAAAACAGGATAGACATTGGAAGCAGAGGAAGAAGGGAAACAGGATGGGAGCCTACCACAGATGTCCTCTGAAATACTCCACCCAGCAGAGGATTGAAGCAGATGCCAAGACTCACAGCCAAACTTTGGACAGAGCACAGGGAGTCTTGTTGAAGAAAGGGGATATAAAAGGACCTGGAGGAGACAGGAGCCACACAAGGAGACCAACAAAGCCAAAGAAGAAGAAGAAGAAGAAGAAGAAGAAGAAGAAGAAGAAGAAGAAGAAGAAGAAGAAGAAGAAGAAGAAGAAGAAGAAGAAAAAAGACAGGGTCCAGGGGGTCTCTGTAATTGTTCCCATATGCTGCAGGAAGAGGCTTCTATGACAGTGGTTGAACAAGGCACAGGTATATGCATATAGCTGAATGTCACTAATCAGAGTCCATTAAAAAAAAAAAAAAAAACTAAAAGCACAGTACTGTATATTTTTCCTGGAAACAATTAGGCCTTTTCTATTGACAATTGCAGAGTTGTTAGGAATCCTAAGGTTCAAAGAGCTTTATCAGATCATGATGACTGAAGACCATCAGTCCACAACTATGGCCTTCTTTGTGGTGCAAGTTTGTCTTTGGGAAGTACTATGGTGATTCATTTTAGTCTAACCACTGAACTTCTTCACCTACCAAATTGCTTCTATTGCCAAGTGATCACTGAACAGTCTGCAGTGATGTCTTTGACAACATCTTCTGTTGGATCAGCATGGACGATGGCTCTCATTTGGTCATTGTCAACTTCTGACAGAAAGCCACTATGTTTCTGAACTTTGTCTCCTGTGCAAAATGTCTGGAGCCCCCACTGCAGTGCTGTTCCTCCACAGGTTCTATGACAAATGCATTGTTGATGCTGAGAATTCTCTACATTGATTTATGACTGATATTGAATATAAATAAGAGAAAGAAATTGCTCATATTTACTTTCTGCCTAAGATAATTTCCACAGTCGAAAATAAATCTAAAAATATGCAGCAAGATATAAACCTTTAGCAAAAGTATATAAAGAGAAAGATACTTTATTAAATGATGTATAACAACTGTGTTGATTAATAATGTATTTAAACACCAAAGAGCAAACTACAGCAATGCAAGAAAAATTAAAAAATAACACAATTGCATTTAAGACAACCTAATAATTCTGTTACATCCATGACAATGACTGCGTGAGGAATAGACCACCCATTCAATCTAAGAAAACAAGAGATGAAACTTTAGGGCTTTTGTAGGATTCATCAAGCCAACCTCCTTCCTGGGTGTCTAGGGGAGTGCTTATGAGATGTGAAGCCTGCACAGACACAGAAAAGCACCTCTTTACTGTGTGGCCACCACTTCTGACTGTCTTTTCACAAGATGGCTCTTCATGTGTTTGTTTATTGATCTCTTTAATATCTCCCGGATGTCACCATAAGCTCTGTTATAGTGGTTGTGGCTTTAAGCATATCTAAGGTAACCCTATCTCTTTTGTTGAGTAAGTATGATTGATTGATAGAATGAGTGGATAGATGGATGAACAGGTAAATGTGAATAGGTAAATACATTAGAATTTTTATGATCTTCATGTTGGAATTAATTTCCTGTTTTTAAATTGTATGTGGCTTTTGATCATTACTGCACTGTGATGGCATCTATACATGAGGCATTTTTTCTTTCTTTCTATTTCCAGTTGATAAAATGGTTTTCTTTTGCTTCCCAATTTCTTTTTATAGTGACTCAGTGTCTAAATCATAGTAGCCATTCACAAATTGTATTTTACTACCAACACAACATTAAAAATTTCTCATGAACATTCCTAAGGGAATCCTCTCTATTGCTGGGATTTTCTTGTGCTAAGTATGAAAAAAATAAGGCTAATGCTACAGAAATTTATGGACTTGTCAGTTTCTAGGGCTAACGTGAGTACTAATATTGGTTTTAAAATATAGCAACCTTCAAAAAATTATTGATAATAAAATAAAATAATATGGAGGTTTTGGTAATTACTATCAAAATGTGTGATTCTGATGAGGAAGCCATTGCTTCTAAGAAAACTTAGCAGATGCCCTAGGTATTATCACCAACAGATAAGTTTATGAGGTCAGAGGGAGAGAGAGACCTTAGCTACCACAGAAGCTCTTCCTTCCTTTGATGAACAATAATTTTAAGTTAGATGCAGTGAGAATTTTGGTTTCTTTGAACACCCAATTATGTCATGTGACTCTGTTTTTGTTTTGTTTTAATCCCAGCTGTGGTATATGGGACTGCTTCAGATTCTCCACAGCTGCTAAATATGATTGGCCTCATGCACTAGCAGGAGCGTGATTTTTTTTCCCAGCTGCAGACAATTTAATTCTGGGAACTTGTGAGAGTGCCTCTTGAGAGTGTATAAATGCCAAAGCATCAAGAGGAAGAGGAAAAGGATGATGAGGAGGGGGAGAAGGAAGAGAAGGAGAAGGAGGAGAAGGATGATGAGGAGGAGGAGAAGGAAGAGAAGGAAGGAAGGGAGGCAGAGGCAGAGATTCCTGCTTCTTCTCCCTGCTCCTGGTTGCTGTTTTTACAGATTGACAAGAAGACGTTAGAGATATCCTGACTGCAAAGATTGGACTTGAACCAAGGAACCAGACAACCCTAAAAAACAGGAAGTAGCCTAAAGAGACCCACTCCTCCCTTTCTTCTCTAACCTTCTGTCTCTCCTACCTAGTGTTGAGGGGTTGGAAGTTCTAATAGCTGGAAGGAAGGTAGAAATATAAGGCCTTTGCATTGTCTATGCTAAGAAAATTGTAAAGTGAAGGTCCTTACAGTTTTAATACTAATGAAAAGTTGAGGTTGCCTGTAAACACAGGTTCATGCTTGATCTTTGTAGCAAGAAATATTACAAATTAGATTCTTTTGATACATGTAGGATGAGAGATTGTATAATTAGTAACTCCAGAACTTTATATTATTAGATAGTAAAAATTAGACACTTGTTAAGGCTTTAAAACTTGCCATAAGATTTCCTACTCTGGGGGATAAGGGAGCAGGGAGGAGTAAAGGAGAGGAAAATGTGGTTAAAAAAAAAAAAAAAAAAAAAAAAAAAAAGAGCAAAATTGTTTTAAAAAACTAAAAACAAAAACAAGGATTTACTACTTACCATTGATGTTACCGACTTCCCTGCTTTAGGTCTGGCAATCGAAGAATCTAGGTGAAATACTCAGTTAGCTTGGGCATACCAGCAAATCAGGTTGGTCTCCAAGTTAGTTTTCCATAGGTGTGATAAATAGGTTAACCAGAAGCAAGCTGGGGAGGAAAACTTATTTGTCTTCCATTTGCATGTCATAGTCACTGAGGAACATCAGGGCAGAAGCTCAAGGCTGGGAACTGGTGGCTGGATGAAGGAACCCTGCTTACAAGCTTGCTCTGCCTGGTTTACTCTGCTTGCCTTCTCCTGCATCCCAGGCCCACCTATCCAGCAATGACACCATCTCCAGGGCACTGGACCCTTCCATGTGAATGAGTAATCCAGAAAACGCTGCACAGACTTGCTTACAAGACAATCTGATAGAAGCATTTTATCAGTTAAGTTTCTCTCTTCCCAGATGACCGAGCTTGTGTTAAATTGACCCTAAACTAACTAGTACAGAGATCAACTACGATATTCACATTATAGATTTGTTTTCCTTATAGGTATTCAATGTGTTGAGTTTTCTGTTGAAAAGGGATATGATATGGCCAGTGTCATCATTTGCATTTTTGGGTGTTACATGTTGAAAAATATGCTGCTCAGAAGGCTTTAGAAGTAATGGAAACCAGAAAAATGCAAAAACCTGCAGGTGAAAACTCTAAATCTTGCATATTTCATTGGATGGTTTCTTTTCTATGTTGCAAATATCAATTATTAAATACTACCAACATTATTTAAGTAGTCACTTTTAATCATAATATTTTACATGTATATTTATACCACTATAATGAAAGCTCCCAATGTGTTTTCCAGACTCTACACAGCTTTATTAATAAAACGTGGCTCTCTCCACTAAAAGCACGTTTTTATTCAAGATAATTGTACTGTGCAACAAACATAGATTATGCTAATAGACAAGAGAGAAAGCATGAATAAATAAAAGCCATAGATAATCCCCAAATCTAATTTCAACAACTATTTTAAATTTTTCTCTTCCCCCAAACCTTTATAAGGGCTGCTAACAAGTAATAAAATTGACCGATTGGCATTTTATTTCTTCTCCCTAGTATTGCTCACCCAGTGGTAGAAATGCTAATGAGTGTGGGAATAAGCTTCTGGCATGTAGTAGAAGGAAGAGGGAAGGGAAGGAGGAACAGAGGTGATCTACCACCTAGATAATCAGCTCATGAATAACAGAGAATTGACTGAAATCGTAAAGCTTAAGAAAGTAGGATAATCAACTCAATAATCAGCATCTTCTCTAGGCAGTGGCGGCTACAAGAACTACCATCCTTAAAACCATAGGGAAGTTCATGAGTTTTACAGGATTTATATGGCAAGCAGATTATCCAACTTCAGGACAAATTAAAGAAAACAAAACAAAACCAACAAACAAAAATTAGCAAAAAACAATGGCATTTGCGCTGGAGAGTTTAAACATCTCTGAGTTGACTTTACAGATGTTGAATAAAGCTTAGACCATTGTGAGAAAATCTTGAAGACTTCATAACCATCCTGGCATTATGACTGCTCACAAAGCCTATCAATTGTAATATTGGGGATTTGTGACAATGTGGATTGTTTTAAACATTTCTAATCTAAGTGTTACTACTTTTCTGTCTGCGTTGCCTATGTGACAAATTATTTCCTTGGAGACAGAGAAGTACTGCATGAAGACTGAGAGACAGAGGCGTTGAATAATTTGACTATGACTTGATTAGGAGGCTTATTTTTCTATAATAGTCTCCATAGTGTACACAGTAAAACAATGTTTTAGCAATATATAAATATATATTTATATGTATAAATATAAATATATATATTGCTTCCATTGATCTATCATGTAATCCTGTGATAGATCAAAGTGGGGAAGTGTTAATTACCTAATGGTAAATTATAGGAATATAAGTTGTTGTTTATTTCTTGTCTATCTGCTTTTTGTAATTATTTTATGTGTCTTCCAGAAAGTCCTCCGCTAAGAATCATAGAAAAATTTCACCAATCTTTGGGTTAGGAAAGATGGCTCAGATGCTAAGAGAATTGAATTCCCTTCCCAGTTCCATGTCAAGTGGCTCACGATTGCCTGGGACATAGTTCCAGACAATCTGGTTCCCTCTCTGTCTTCTACAGTACCTGCACATGTACGCATTCCCTCACACACACATGCACAGACATACATACATGGTGTTCATGGTAGAAAGCTTCCATTACCAACACAGTGAATGTCCTGTTTCATCAGTGATGTTTCTTTTTTTTCTCCCACATAGAAGAAAATTACGTTAATGTCAATTTTGGACAAACCCACATTTCACAACCTGTGGCTAAACAGCCTTCATAATGACAAAGCAAGCCATAACTGTCCTGCTTCCAAATGTTGAACAGTAGAAAATAAGTTAGTCATCTCACCTCTAGATATGTGCTTCACACCACACTCTTCTATTGGGGAATAAAATCCTTGCATTTGTCACTCCTAATAGGATCCTAATCAGGAAAAGGCATTCAGTGTGTCCTCTGTGCGCAGTCATAAACAGGAGTGTGGAGATGTGCCAAATTCTCTGAGGCCTGACAGGCCATGATTAGGATTTTTCAATTTGGGACAGGCAAAGCCTCTTCTGACATCCAAATGGGCAAGCTTCAGAAATAGTGTGTGCTCTACATATATGCACAGTTAGAACATACAAGAGTAGCTTAAGGTAGCATCTTAAAAAATGTCATCAAACAAGGGCTGCTATTAGTAACACAGAGGGCTTAGAATCATATTCTCACTGTGAAAACTAGTTATCACAAATGAAATCATGAAAATCCATTTTAAACTTTTGTTCCTCAAACTCAGTATGAAGGAATCACAATGTGCATTAAGAATGTACATTTTGCTTGAAAAGGTTTTAGGTTACTATTTTCTTTTCAATTTTGTTTTTTAATGGCCTTCCTTTTGACTCAATTACTCACAAAACAGGTCCTCACAAGGAGTGATGAAGCTAAGTGTGGCAAGTTACACACAACCACAGCTGACTTGGAGACATTACAGCTGGACTGGAAAGGCTAAGGACATCTGTGTTACACAGATCGGGATCAAAGGAGGCTGCTCATGTTGTATCATAATCCTCACATTCCGGAAAATCTGCTCCATAATACTAATATTATATAACATTTCTTTCTTTCTTTCTTTGATTTGAGACAAGTTTTTCACATGTAGCTCTGGCTGGTTTTGAACTTTAGTTCTTTCTCCCTCATCTTCCCATATGCTTAGGTTATAAAACCTGTGTCTTGTACCTGGCTTCACCTTACATGTTTGAATGTTTGGCTTTTGTTTGTTCTGCTTTTCATTCTAATGATATGTTGGAACTCTTGGAAAGGCTGGAGAAATAAGCAGTGCGGATGTGCCTCATTACTTTCAATGTTCTGTAGGAGGTTCATTTCCTCTCTGATAGCTCCCCAACCATCGTATAAGCTGCTTGCTGTGATCCAGTTGAAATATTTTTTAATCTTTCAATATCAAGATTTGATGGTTGGTGGAATGACTTAGCAATGACGAAGTATCACCATTTTTCAATGGCTCTTCTACTTTTGATTCTAGAGGTAAAAATATGTTTTAATAAAAAAAAGGAAAAAGAAAGATTGGAGGCTCATACAAAGCTGAGAATGTGACTTTAATATAGTTAGTAAGAAGTAAGAGTGTGGAATTGATTGGCTTCTTTGATAAAACATCCCAGAATATATCACTTTATTTGCTTACCATGCTTTCAGGGATGAAAATGATAATGAACACAAGAAAAATAAAATGATTAACATTTACATTTGAATTTCTAAATCACCCTGTTCCTGGAAAAAAAAATGCACCTAGGAAGAATTATATCTTGCTGTTTGTAGTCTCTGATGGATTCATTATTGCTGGATTAAACTTTGGCTAATTGAATAAGAAACACTAGTATTGGAGTGAAGAACTCAAGATGACAGAGATTTAATCTTCTTTCTGGGAAGGCGATATAATACTACGGGTGACAGTAAAATGAGTAGAACAGCACACCAGCCACAGAGCTAAGTGCAGGGAAACCTGGGAAAACATCTTACAAAGTTGAAAGAATGAGATAAGTGCTTCAGGTTACTAAACGCGAAACATGTTAATGTTCTGGTGTATTCTTTTCTCCTACTAGCTTTCTCATTACTGTTTTCAGTTATGCTTTTTGTTTGTTAGAAATGGAAAAGAAGATGATCGAAAAAATTGATGTATTTAGAAAAAATAAAGGTCCACCAAAATATTTTATATTATTTGTGGCTATTGTGAAGAGTGTTGTTTTCCCAATTTTTCTCACCCGTTTATTGTTTATAGAAAGGAGAGTTACTGATTTTTTATTTACTTATTTTATTTTAGTTAATTTTGTATCCAGTCATTTTGCTGAAGGTGTTTATCAGCTTCAGAAGTTCTCTGGTAGAATTTTGGAGCTCACATAAGTATACTAACATATCATTTGATAACAATGATACTTTGACTTCTTTTTTATTTTATTTTTATTTTTTAATTTATTTATTTTTACATTTTTAAAAGTGTAATTAATAAAGATACTTTGACTTCTTACTTAACGATTTTATCCCCTTGATCTCCTTTAGTTGACTTATTGCTCTAGCTAGATCTTCATGTACTATTTTGAATAAATATGAAGAGAGAGTGCATCCTTGTTTTGTCTTCAATTTTAGTGGAATTGCTTTAAGTTTCTCACCATATCATTTGAGGTTGCTATTAGCTTGCTATAGATTGCCTTTATTGTATTTAGGTATGTGCCTTATATCCCTGATCTCTCCAAGACTTTTAGCATAAAGAGATGTTGGATCTTGTCAAAGGCCTTTTCATCATCTGATGTGATGATTATATTTTTTCCTTTCAGTTTGTTTATATGATGGATTGCATTGTTGGATTTTTGCATATTGATTTACCCCTGCATCAAGTGGGCTGAAGCCTACTTGATCATGGTGGACAATGTTTTTGATGTGTTCTTGGATTAGGTTTGTAAGAATCTTATTGAGTATTTTTGTATTAATGTTCATGAGGGAAATTTGTCTGCAATTCTCTTTGTTTGCTTTAGGTATCAAGGTGACTGTGCCGCATAAAATGAGTTTACCAATGTTCTTTTTGTTTCTATTTTATGCAATAGTTTGAAGAGTATTGTTGTCAGGGCTTCTTTGAAAATCTGGTAGAATACTGTGCTAAAACTATCTGATTCTGAGATTTTGGGTTAAGAAGCTTTTGATAGCTGCTTTTATTTCATTTTATTAAAATAAGATTTATATATTTATTATATATACAGTATTCTGCCTGTATGTGTGCCAACAGGCCAGAAGAAGGCACCAGGTCTCATTATAGATGGTTATAAACCATAATGTGGTTACTGGGAATTGAACTCAGGAACTTAGAAGAGATGGCTCTTAATATCTGAGCCATCTCTCCAACCCTATTTTAGTTTTAAT
>REGO01000150.1:2482830-2498903 GCA_010120015.1 Rhombomys opimus | reverse complement strand
AAAAAAAAAAAAAAAAAAAAAAAAAAAAAGAACTTTTGGAGGTATCACCATCCCTGATTTCAAGCTGTACAACAGAGTAATAGTAATAAAAACACATCATATTGGCATAAAACAAAAATATCAATCAATGTGATAGAATTGAAGACCCAGAAATAAACTCACACACCTAAATACAATATCATACAATGAAAAAAGCATCTTCAAAAAAATGGTGCTGTTATAATCAGATATCTGCATGTAAAAGAATGAAAATAGAACTGTATTTATCATCCTGCAAAAAACTCAAGTCCAAGTAGATCAAAGACCAATATAAAAGAAGATACAATAAATCTAATAGAAAAGAAAGCAGAGAATAGCTATGAACTCATTGGTGCAAGATACAACTTCCTGAACAGAACACCAACAGCTCAGGTACTACAGCCAACAACAATAAATGGAACCTCATAAAACTGAAAAGCTTCTGTAGTGCAAAGGGCACCTTCATCAGGATAAAACGGCAGCTTAGAGAATGGGAAAAGATCTTTACCCACCTATATCCAACAGAGGGCTAATATCTGAAATATATAAAGAACTCAAGAAACTAAACTCCAACAAACCAAATAACTCAATTAAAAATGGGGTACAGACCTAACAGAGAATTCTCATCAGAGGAATATCAAATGTCAGAGAAATATTTTTAAAAAATGCTCAACGTTCTTAGTCATTAGGGAAATGCAAATCAAAACAACTTGGAGATTCCATTTTACATCTTTCAGAATGGCTACGATCAACTCTCAAGTGACAGCTCATGCTGGTAAATATGTGGAGCAAGGGAATACTCTTCTATTGTTGGCAGGAGTGCAAACATGCATAACCATTTGGGAAATAAATCTCCAGATTTCTCAGTAAATTGAGAGTATTTTTACCTCAAGACTCAGCTATAGCACTCCTAGGAATATACCCAAAAGATGCTCCATTATACCACATGGACATTTGCTCAGCTATGTTCATAGCAACTTTATTCATAATAGCCAGTAACTGGAAACAACCTAGATATTTAAACCAAGGAATGTATCAAGAAAATGTGGTATATTTACACAACGGAATACTACTCAGCCATTAAAAACAAGGACATCATGAAATTTGCAGGCAAATGGATGGAACTAGAAAATATCCTGAGAGAGTAAACCAGACCCAGAAAGACATGCATGGTATGCACCTACTTATAAATGGATATTAGTCATAAAGTACAGGATAAACATGCTACAATCCACAGACCCAAAGAAACTAAGTAACCAGGTGGGTGCAAGGGAGGATACTTGAATCTCACTCAGAAGGGGAAATAAAATAGATATTGGAAGTAGATGCAGTAAGGGATCAGGGTGAGAGAGGAAATGGGGAGAGGAGCAAGGGTGGGGATCCGATGTGGGGAGAATGGGTTGGGGGAGAGCCAGGATAGAGATTGGAAAGAATAAAAAAGAAAATTAAAAGAAAGAGAACTAGAACAACCTGTTTGGATTTAGCATCAATAGGCACGAGATGGTGGGTTGACTAATTAAATTGAATACAGAGTACATCGTTTTATTATTTACTTTTAGTAAAGCACACAGGCGTAAACTTGCTTTTCTATGCATGATGTCTCCTGTTGGCTCTGAGGCTTACTGGTGAGTAAGGGGTTGATTTAGTTGTTGTCTTGGAAGTTTGTTGCCTTCATCTGCTGACCCTGGCCTCATCCTGGAAGCTTCTAACTTCCATACAATCTAATTTCGGCCTAGAATGCTTTCAGCCTCTGAGACTTACTGTTGAATAATCTCACCCTTTCTAGCTCTTTCTGAACTTTTGACTAGCTGATTCAAATAGGCTATTCTGGCTCAAACTGTTCTTCAGGCTGACTGACTGACCCAAGCTGGACTCTCATCTTCTGACTGAATTGCTCTGCTTGGCCTCAGATTTACTCTAGCAATATGTTACACTCTTCCACCTTCTTCTCAGTCTTTGTCTCTTTCTAGCTTCACCTATGTCTAGCTTGTTCGCTCCTCAACTTGTCTCTGTAAAACTCTCCCAGTAAAATTGCCTCCTTTCCCTGCACTCTCTTAAATAGACTCCCTTTCTTGTGCTTTTCTCCTGAGAGTTGGGCATATCCTCTTCTGTCAAGTCTTTCTCTGATTTGTCACTTTGTCTGCCTCTCAATTAGACATCACTTTCAAACATGAGTGCTTTCTTCTAAAAAGTAATTTACCTTTGTTGTTTGGAAATAAAGATAGGTATAAAGCCTGTGTCTGTATTCCAGTCAGATCACACAGACCTAGAAAGGCTTTGGATGTGATCAGATGTTGCTGGATTAAGATTCCTCTAAACACAGGATAAACAGAATTGTTCTGGATTTTTCAAAGGAGGATTGGCATAGTCATTCGAAGGAACTCCAAAGTTTATTCAAGGAAAGTTAGATTCAGATTTAGATATAATAAGATGTTTGAAAAATTTTCCATGTATAATTCAGAAACTGAATACTATTACTAAGTCATGTATAACATTTTGATAGTCCAGATTTGACTTAACATAAGGAAAAACTTTATATCCAGTTTCTAATAATAGAAAATGTTGCGTACAGACTGTGCCCTCTGTTGCTTGAGTTGTTCAAACAAAAACAGCTTGTGAAAACAGCCTGAAAGCAATTCACGAGGTGTCTAGTGGGAGACTAGTATTTCTCACTCCAAATCATCCTGATCTGTTAATTTAAATTTTGTTAAGGCAAGTTTTGTTTTTTTTTTCCAACACGAAGGTAATACTGTCCATCATATCAAGTGTAAATATGTTCAATATGTAAAGAGTTTTTACATATAGCTCCTGAAGAGAGCCAAAACTCATACCTTGTTTTGTTTTGTTTTTTACATTCTTTCTGACTTTAAGGTTTCACACTGTGATTTTAACATTCTTTCTGACTTTAAAGTTTCAGATATCATAGAATAATTCTAAAGAAAATTTAAACATAAGCAATCTTTAAAATTGTAAATAATCTTTGATAAGAATGTGGACCTATCTGCATTGCCCACGAGGCACGCTGGGGTTGGCTACCCAGAGGCTATTTTAAGCTGTGGGCTGGCTTTCCCCAGGGTCAGAAGATTGTTCAAGGTTCCTGAATAAACTGCATTGAGAAGAACAACAACAACAAAAAAGATCAGAAAGAAGGAGAGGAGGATGTCCCCTATCAGTGGACTTGGGGAGGGGCATGCATGCAGAAAGGGGGGGATGGTAGGACCGGGAGGGGAGAAGGAAGGGGCTTATGGGGGAATACAAAAGGAATAAAGTGTAATTAATAAAAGTTAAATAAAAAATTAAAAAAAAGAAGTTGTCTTCTGAGACTTTTTTTTCATTTGTATTTATCTCTATACTTCTTGTCTCTTGATATGTGCATCTCTGCATCAAGGTCTGCTTGTGGAAACTCTTTGGGATTGCTGCAAATTATGTTTTCTTCGATAACTCATACAAGTTCCATCTGTTGGAAATCTCACACTCTTATGCCTTTTTCTACTCTAGAGGTCAGTTCTAGCCTCCACAGCAGACATTACAAACTCCAGTTTTAGGGTATCCAATGCCCTCTTCTGGCCTGAACAGGCACCTGCACTCATGTACAAAAATTGAAACACAGACCCAAGGACCCACAAACCCACAGAGACACAGACATGCAGATACACACACACACACACACACACACACACACACACACACAAGCACACATAGAGAGAATTTAAAAATAAAACATAAAATCTTAGAAAATATACCTTGCATTGTTTAGTAGAGAAGTGAACTTGAATGATAATTTTTATGTGCATTTTTAGTGAGACGATATTACTAATATCTCTTCTGTCTCTCACAAACACATTTCTCGTTGCATTTTATAATTCTGTTTTATTAAATCGATGAGAAATTTTAATGAAATAATATTATTTATTCTCCTATTTCTTTTCAAAAGCCACATATACAAATTTCCAATTCAGTAATAAAATGTAATTGTGAAAATAGATAGAATACATTAAAACCGTACTCATATTGCTTGAGGATGGAATGACACTCAATCTGCTCTTATTTCTAAATTTTGTCATACTTTAGACTAACCACTGAATTCTTTCCTGGAAAATTATGTTTTTTATTACATTTTTCTACATTCACAAATGCTAAAATCAGTATATATATATATTAGACAAGTCATTTATATCATTATATCTTGTATCCTTAAGTGCACAGTGTCCAACCTATCTACCACAAAATGTAGTTGTGTCATACTATAATGGCTGTTTCTAAGTTGTGACAAAGTTCTTGTTCATTGTAAGTGTTAGCTATGGACAACGTGATGCTGTGTGTGTGTTAGAACAGCCAGAAACTGAGATTTACTGAAGTTTCACAGCGATTTATAATTCTAACCTCTTCTTAGCTACGGCAGTGGCAAAACATTAGAGTACTGTCCATTTAAAGGTTTTCAGCAGGAGGTGTAAAAACATGCTGGTGTGATACAAAGTGTTTACAGTGCAAAATGCATCATTTGGAAAGTTACTAGGGTGTGTGTCTCAAAGTTTCATCATTTTTTAAATGATTTATTTATCATTTATTCACCATTCTACCTGCACACCAGCTTTTACTATAGATAGTTATGAGCCATAATGTGGTTGTTGGGGATTGAACTCAGGACCTTTAGAAGAACAGCAACTGTTCTTAACCTCTGAGCCAACTGTCCAGCCCCTTTCCATTCATGTTTGCATTACATATAGTGGATTTATCTTTAATTTCCTCTCTGTATCCTGACTGTTCAGATGTTCATGGCTCACTGTTTAACTAGTTAGCCATGGTCAGTCAGAATACGTTTTCCAATATGTATTCTGAAAGAGTGGCTTTGGTTGTCCAATTACGGTTGAGGAATGCTGGAATATTTATAGATTCTCATAGCATAATGGCAACTTTAATTGAACGAGGATTTTTATGAAGGAACTGTGTGCCTACTCAATCGTAGTCTCTAAAACCAGCCTGTTCTAGCAGACTTGGTGCCACCCCTTCGTGTGGTCAGTGATGTTCCAGCAGACTTGGTGCCACCCCTTTGTGTGGTCAGTGATGTTCCAGCAGACTTGGTGCCACCCCTTCGTGTGGTCAGTGAAGCGAAGACCTGGAGTTGATGTGGTAACCCCTGAGCCCAGGTGCTGTTCAGTTTGGAAGTTTTTTCTTCCTGAAATTCTCAAGGAGAGCAGGGACAGGAGGTGACAGGGCTGGGAGAGAGAAGGAAAACTCGAGTAGGGACATCTGAGACAAGCTAGAGACGTGACACAAGGTAAGCTCCTGGGGGGGAGATGAGGATGAGTCTAGCTAAGACTCCCAGCAACTGGAAACATGGAAACGGAAGTGACCACCTTCTAGCCAAGCAGGACTCCTAGTGGAGGGATGGGAACACCAACCCAGCCACAAACCTTCAGCCTCAAATTTACCCTGCCTGCAAAAAAAGACAATGATAAAGAGGGAGCAGAGATTGAGGGAATGAGCAACCAGAGACCCACCCTACAGCACAGAGCCAAATTCCATTAATGATATGCTGCTGTACTTGCAGACAGGAGCCTAGCATAACTGTCCTCTGAGAGGCTCCACCCCATAAAGGATGGGAACCGATGCTGAGACTGGAAGCCAAACATAGGTTGGAGCTCTGAGAGTCTTGTGGAAGTGTGAGAGAAAAGATAGAAGGATACAGAAGGGGCCAGAACTCCACAAGACCAACAGTCAACTAACCTAGACCAATGGGGTCTTGTGGAATCTGCAACACCAACCAAAGTGCATGCATGAACTGGGCCTGCCTACACTTATGTAGCTGATGGGACATAAGCGCTGCCTACACTTATGTAGCTAATGGGAAGCTTAAACTTCATGTAGGTTCCCTAATAAGAGGAGTGGGCCAGTGACACAGACTCTACTGCCTGCTTTTGGATCACTTTCTCCCAGAGAGGGTGCCTTGCCTGGCTCGTGGAAGATGATGCATTCAGTTCTGATGTGACTTGATAATCTGGGGTGGGTTGGTGGGTGGGGGTGTTTTCCCCTTTTCTGAGAAGAAGGGGAGAGCAGAAGAGGAAAGGGGGGAGGCAGTGGAAGGGTGAGACCAAGAGGAGAAGGGGAACAGGGCTGTGTTTGGGAAGTAAAGTGAATAAATAAACTTTGAAAATGCTAAACAATATAATGATTAACCTACGGACACACCATTGAGATTCTTTGAAAAACTATTCCTTCGACATTTTGCTTCCCCATTGCTGAAATAGCTTCTTTCTTGGGCCTTTCATCTGTATGTAGAAAGTCAGCGTCATGTTTCATTTTTTAACCCATCTACCCAATTGAACTAAAAATCATTTATGAGTTCTCACTTGATTTGATTTTCAATCCTTTCTTTAAAAAATGCAAGAAGCCAGAAATCCATGCCAGCCAAAAATCAGTGGGAAATTTTTACCTCTATAACTATGTTTATGAAACTTTTTTTAAAAAGTTCTGTTTTTTCAAATTTGTTTTCTTATTTATTTATGGCTATAGGTGTGTATCTCTGTGTGGAAATACGTATATTAGCAATGTGTCCATGGTGGCCAGAAGAGAGCATTGGAGCCCCGGACACTTAGCACTTGTGATCTTTCCTGTGTGGTTGCTGAGAACCACAATTTGTCAATAAAAATTTCAATGAATCAAATCATTTCATTCAGTATGTATCATTTAACTTACTGGTAAGAGATGAATGATGCACTGTTTCATTCAAGGAGAAAGTAATTTAAAGTTTACACAGACTTGGGATCAGAAGAAAGCTTTAGGAGGTAAGCTGGTTACAAGAAGGAATTGTGGGAGATGGAGGCATCGGACCAAGTGCTCACACACCTTCTACGCCACAGCCTAATAATGAAAAGAATGGAATACAGGATTTTATTGATGGGATTTTGAAATGACTGTTTTTTTTTCCCCAGTTTATTTTGAAACTCACTAAATTAAGCAAAGTTCTTGATTCTGGAAAAGTTTCAGGCAGTTATTTATTTTCTTAGTTGTCGGGGCATTATCTTAAATAACAGATTAGATATATTTAGGGATGGTCTTTCCAGTGGCTATGATGACTTAAGAGCCTGTTTTTCTAAAGTAAAATTAAAGATGTGCATGGCTTAGGAAGATTAGTAACCTTTTAGATTATGGGAGAACAAAGATGATTGTTATTAAAAACTGGTTGCAACTGGCTATAGGTGTTGCTTTTTATATTCTAATTGTGTATAAAAGTTCTACTTCAAGATCACGAATGAATGGAGACACATGGATGGATGCTCCTTCCTGCCTCATGTTGGAACACTGGATGTGGGACAGTGAATCTAAAGATACAGATATCATAAGTATCTTTGAAAAGTTAAGAATGCTTTCAGTGGGACTACTTCTTTGTAGCACAATGAAGACTATAGCAGGGCTCAGATTTGCTAAAGAAGAAAAAAAAATCAATAAATTCAAATTTTGAAAAAAAAAGCAATATGAACTTGCAACTTGCACAATCTTATTCATTTATATTTGGTTATCATCTTTCTTCTTGAAGTTGTCTTGAAGGTGCTATAGGTACTTAATATCTTGTTGAATAAAAGATTCTTTCAATGACAAACATCCTGTTTTGCTTCTCCATTTTCCCCAAATGATTCACATTAAAGATGCTAGAGATTGGCAAGATAATTTTTAGCTGATATAAAAAGATGATTTTTTTTTTCCTTCTGCATGACTGTAGGAGCAAGCTGAAAGAAAAGGTATTTTGAATGAAAGAGATGCAGCTAACAGAGAGGGAGGTTATGCACACTCCTTCAGACCGCTTCTGGCTTTGGAGTGTTGTAGCACACTCTATTGAAATGAATGGAAGCAATTATAAAAGGAAGCTACTGACCTTTCTGAAGAGGCTGCCAATCCACAGCACCTCCCGCAATGCTCGTCCCCTTTATTCCTGCTTAACAAACCTTGTCACCCTTGTCGCAGAGCTTCAGAACCCCTTGTTAACTTTTCCCCTTTTGTTGTCTTTAGGGTGTCTGCCGTTTGCCTGTCTGCTGAAATACCTCTCAATTGCCAATTAAAGGAATTTTAAGAATGAGTCCTTAGGGAGAAATTAACCTAGTGAGTTAACCTGGGGAAGGATGTGTTAAGGACACACAAAGTTCATCTTCACAGCCTCACATATTTTCCTACTCGTCTGACTTTCTGACAATATAGAGGGGCGTCCACTGTGCATTTACACAACAGTCTCTCACTGCAGTGTTTTCATGTGTAAACAATTTGAATAACAAATACCAGTACTGAAGAAATAGACCACAATATGTTCTTTACCATCAAGTGCAAAAATGCTAATATGTAAGCACAGCTTTTCAGAAGCACTTAGCTACCTGTAGGCAGTATAAGGCAATCCTGTTAGGAGGGTCTTATCCAGAATATCTTCTTGCTTGATAATGCCGATTTAGCATATAAGCCCCTGGATCATCCCGGCTTGGATTAACAATCATTTGAATGATTATGAAGCAGAATTCTCTAGATCTGAGTAGTTCTGTCACTCATATCAGAAAAAAAAACTATATTTAAATTATTTGATATTCATCATCTGATCAAGATGTCGCTTTTTTGTGAGTTTCTGATTTTCTATCATATATAAAACATTTTCTTCAGGAACATTTTAGACCAGGAATCTTAGTACCTCTTACCGGGGTAATGCATTAATGTGCTTGCTGTAGCATAGGGGAAAGAAGTTAAGAGAATTTAAAATAAGAACTGTATTTGAGGCAAACCTACACATTTTTTATAAATATAAATTACTCCTTCTAATTGTTGGTGCAACATTTTTGTTTTCATCATGAATGGACCAAAATGCCAAAGAGTGAGTATTATGTGTTAAAATTTCTTTATTTCTGATTAAACACCTGACCAAGTCTATGACATTTCCTTTATGAAATGCTACCTTTAAATGAGAAACATATAATATATGTATATACATGGAATTTGCCTAAAATCAGATAGTTGCATAAGGCAGTAGAGAAGTTAAATTTGAGTAGACAATTCAATCAAAGTTTTAGGTTACTATAACAGAACTCTGGACAACTTATAAATAAATCCTCCAACAGATAAACTGGTATTATTATCAAGTTAAAAAAAAGAAAACCAAGTTTGGTTGCATTGTCTTCCGCTGTGGTCTGGCAAAGTTGCATCCCCCAGGGGGAGGTGATCAGAGAACCTGTCACTGAGTTAATACCAGAGACAGCCCTTGCTCCCCTTACTAGGAAACCCACTTGGAAACTGAGTCTATGCACTACATCTGAGCCAGGGTTGCAACCAGTCCTGATAAGACCTGATAGGCTAGGATCAAATAGAAGGGGATGAAGACCTCATCTATCAGTGGACTATGGGATGGGCATAGGGTAAGAAGAGGGAGGGCAGGTGGGATTGGGAGGGGACAAGGGAGGTGGATACAGCTGGGATATAAATTGAATGAATTGTAATAAATGATAATAATAGAAATAAAAAAGAAAGCCAAACCTAACATCAGCTATGTTTTGTTTTGTTTTTCCTACATGATTAAAGGAAACTTCAGGAGTTGTGAAGGTTTCTTCTTTGTTTGTTTGTTTACATATTATATTAATATTTGAAAAAGTTTGTTTTATAAAAGTTCACTGAATTTTATATTGAATAAGAATATATAAGGAGAGGAGGACCTCCCCTATCAGTGGACCTGGGGAGGGGCATGCATGCAGAAAGGGGAGGGAGGGTGGGATCGGGAGGGGAGGAGGGAGGGGCTTATGGGGGGATACAAAATGAACAAAGTGTAATTAATAAAAAATTTTAAAAAAGAAAAAAAGAATATATAAATATTATGTAGGTGAAATAAAGTATGAAAAGAGTGAAAATAATTTTAATACATCTGACTTAGTTAAAATTCACAATTATAAACATTGTCCAAATCTGAGCCGGAATTGTGAAAGAGCACAGTGTTTGATTTCTGTTTTATTTATTGAAGTTGAATATGTACATTATATTAGAAATTATATTAGTTTAGAGAAATGGAAATAGTAGGTTCTCCTCTTAGGCCTACAACTTCTTCATCCATGAGTGGCTGGTTATGTTTAGAGCATCAGGCTTAAATCCAATGAGGGAGCTGGTGGTTACCACCTAGAATGAAGTTCCACTACCAAGACTACCTTTTAAAAATATTTATTGTTTCATTAATTAGAGTTTATTCACTTTGTATCTGTCCTGTGGCCCCCTCCCTAAACCCCTCCCAATCCCACCCTTTCTCCCTCATCTTCCATGCCCCTCTCCTAGTTCATTGATGGGGAGGTCTTCCCTTCCATCTGACCCTAGCCTATCAGGTCTCATTAGAGCTGGCTTCATTGTCTTCCTCTGTGGCCTGGTAAGGCTTTTCCCCCCAGCAGGGCGAGATGCTCAAAGAGCTAGCCAGATCATGTCAGAGACAGTCCCCGTTCCCATTACTAGGGAACTTACTTGGACACTGAGCAGCCACGGGCTACCTCTGAGCAGGGGTTCTAGGTTACCTCCAAATGAAGCACAATGGCAATAATCTTTATTGTTTTGGGAGATTCATGTATTTCTCTGACCAACAAATCAAGGGATGTTTCTCATGCTTTCCACTGCGACTTTTCTTATATAATGAATTTTACTTGGCTTTAACATCATCCTACTGTGTGGCACAACTCATTTAGAAGCACATAGAACATATATGTACACACATTCCTACATCTTTTTTTTTTTGAGCAATTTTAAAATGTTGACACATGGCTTTTAAAAACTGCTTGTAATGCCATTTACCTCTTCAGATTTTCTACTACTCAATTTTATCACATTTCATTTCTGCTTAACAAGTAACCGCTTTCCCATTTTCCCATTACTCCCTCAAATAGCACCTGCATCCTCCAATTCCCTTCTCTCCAGATCCCTCTCACCCCTTCAACATGGTCCCTTCTTTTTTCCTGCATTCTTTGGATGCTTTAGGTCATATTCTCAATTCTAACGATTCACATCTAAGATCCACAAACCAGGGAGAATATGAGCTTCTTCTTTTTTCTTTCTTTCTTTCTTGGTCAGTTTACCTAACTCTATATAATCTTTTTTCAAGCTCTTTCTATTTTCCTTTAAATTTCAGTTGTATTTATAACTGAATAGAATTCCATTGTTTATATGCATTATGAGAGCAAAAAACTTCTTGATGCAATGGATAGAGATTATTACAAAGATCTACAGTGGTCAAATGCGTAGAATAAGGGAGGGTGGGACATCAAACCACAACTCATATGTCTTCAGTACAATCACCACACCTAAGGGTTAGGGAACTCCAAGAAGAGGTATCATATTACTAAGAGCCAGAGGCCTGGGATGCCTTGATAGTGTTCCCTAGGCAGCGCAAAAAAATTGCACCCACAAAATTTCAGTAACATGGTGGCCTGAAAAGATCAGCCTAATGACAGCAGTTGACATGGCAAAGTAGACAGAGGAAATGTAACACAGCCGCGCCTAGATGAAGAGCAGGAGATAACTGGCTCCTGCAATTAGGATATTAGTTTATTCCACATAAGATGCTGAAACTCAAGGGCTTAGTCCTGGGGTGGGCCATACGCATCTGAGCAACACTGAGTGGACACAGCAGGCTGAACAAATCTACCTACATATATACATATTCATACATATAACAAAAACGGTTAAAGAAGAACCATGAATTGGGGTGGTGGAGGCCATGGGAAGTTTGAGAAAATGACAGTGAGGTAGATACAGTGCAAATGTGCGCAGCTCTATTTTTGAAATGAATGTTTGAATAAATAAAAACATATGAGGAAGATATGCCTGCAAGTCTTTTGAATGAATTGACATGGATTAACACACATAAAGAAAACATTTAAAAGTGTTTCTTGTAAGGACACCAATACATGACTACTCAAATGATAGGCACCGTCATATGAAACTTATTTAAGGTGGCTGAAACTACTCAGGAAATTCTTCATGAACACAAACCTTTTTTTGTACAGACCATCCATTGCTGCCCAGCTGTCATGCTGCCTTTACCTCAAGGAAAAGTAAACCTCATTTCTGTCTTTCCCAAAACAGTGTTCTCATTCTAATTCCCACCTTCTAGGAAGTGTCACTTCTGTCCTCCTAGTTCTTTTTTTGTTTGTTTCCTAGAGAACCTACTGAAATATTATCTACATGGCATGGAATTTTATTGAAAAATATATATTAAAATAATTTTCCATGTTAATATCTCAGAGGTTTTTTTCCTTCTGTTATATCTAGTGTCAAAGTTATCCACAAAAGAAATTTAGAAATTTTACTAACAATTTAGAAATTATTTGTTGATGTTCCAAATGTCACATTTTAAAATTGAACATTTTATTTAACTTGAATTAAGCAACTTGTCAGTGTATTAATATAAATGTTTAATTTGGAAAAAACTATACATGGATCAAGTGGAGTAAAATATATGTATCTATCTATATATGTAAATGTGTACATGTATATATCTAAATATGTGTGTACATATATCTAAATATATGTAAATGTGTACATATATCTAAATATATATATATATACATATATATATATATATAGAGAGAGAGAGAGAGAGAGAGAGAGAGATGTTTTTCCAGTTTCTTTCTGAACTCTAAACCATGAGAAATATGCAAAGCACAAGGGGAATCCCTCTTCAGCTCTGTGTGGAGAAGCAGTGTTCATCATTTCATTCTCCAGGAAACAAGCCCATTCCCATCACTGGAAAGCGAATGACTCTCAGAGTTACTGCGTTTTGCCAGGTCTTAGTTTGTCCCCTGTTATTTTTATGAAGCTTCTTAGAATAGCAGAAGGATGTCTCCAACTAGAAATCACATGACATAAAATAAGTTTTAAAAGTTACAGTCCTGAACCACAAAGTGGAAGAAGGGTCTGCCATTTTGCTCTTCCCTCTCTGGCCCCAGCAGTCCACTCTGCTAGTTAGAGAAGAAACTGAGCCCACAAGACATCAGTTTTCTCCTTAATTTTGAACTACAATTTAGAAGAAAAGATGTGTTTGAGGGGAATAAGTCATAGTTTAATTCTATTTATTTATTCATTCATTTATCTATCTATCTATCTTTCTATCTGTCTGTCTGTCTGTCTATCTATTTATCTATTCATATTTTATTTTGTGTTCATCGGTGGTTTGCCTGTATGTATATCTGTGAGAGGGCGTTAGATCTTGGAGTTGGTATGGGATTTGAACCCACATCCTCTGCAAAAGCAGTCAGTGCTCTTAATGGCTGAGCCATTTCTCCAGCCCTACCCCAGTGTAATTCTTATTCTTTATGATTTTTAATAACATGCTTCATGAAACAATAATAGAATAATAAACAGTTTTGGGTTACTTTTTTTTTCTTAAATTTCTGTAACAGTTGGTCAGATTTTTATTTATGTTCGGGGCCAAAATTTCTTTCCCCACATATTATACATCAATTCTATCCTCCACTAGATAAATGGCTTTTGAAAAGGTAAACAAGATTGGTTTAGTTTCCATAGTAATTAAGAACTAAGGTGACATGTTTTCAGCTGTTGCTCTGATGTCCAGTTTAGTTAGTGGCAAGGGTCCAATGTTCAATCAGATTTTTGAATTTATTTATTTATTTATTACAGTGTAATCACTTTATATCCTAGCTGTAGCCCCCTCTCTCATCCGCTCCCAATTCTGCTCTCCCTTTCTCTTCTCCTCCCATGCCCCTTCCCCAGTCCACTGATAAGGGAGGTCTTCCTCCTCTTCCATCTGACCCTAGCCTATCAGGTCTCATCAGGACTGGTTGCATTGTCTTCCTCTGTGGCCTGGTAAGGTTGCTCTCCCCTCAGGGGGAGATGATCAAAGAGCCAGCCACTGAGTTATGTCAGAGACAGTCTCTGTTCCTACTAGGTAACCCACTTGGAGACTGAACTGCCATGGGCTACATCCTTGCAGGGGTTCTAGGTTATCTCCACGCATGGTCCTTTGTGGAGTATCAGTCTCAGAAAAGACTCCTGGCCCCAGATTTCTTGATTCTGTTGCTCTCCTTGTGGAGCTCCTGTCCCCTCCAGGTCTTTCTATCTCCCCCTTCTTACATAAGATTCCCTGCACTCTGCCCAAAGTTTAGTTATGAGTCTCAGCATCTGCTTTGATACCCTGCTGGGTAGAGTCTTTCAGAGGCCCTCTGTGGTATATGCTCCTATCCTGTTCCTTGTTTTCTCCATCTTCCAAGGTCTATTCCATTTGCCTTTCTGAATGAGGATTCAGCCTGTTACCCAGGATCGTCCTTCTTGCTTAGCTTCTTTAGGCATAACAAATTTTAGTATAATTATCTTATATTATATGCCTTATATCCACTTATAAGTGAGTATATACCATATGTGTCTTTCTGATATTTTTTTACTTTGAAAGTATAATATGTTATGTTATCTCAAATTCATCTTTGAAACATTACTTAGTAATGTTCTAGTAATAGAAATGCAAAACACCTGTTATTAAAAGCTGACACATTTGGCAGTGGCAGATATATGTTTGCTTTTGTGTGTTCATTATTTGCTAGGCTGAGAGAAAACCCCCTCCCTTGTTTCTACACAGGTTTAAAGAGAATTTTAAGGAAGAAACTTTTACTTTTGAGTTTATATCCAAAATTTTTATATATGCAAATATTTGTTTGTATATACATTATAGTGAAACTTTAAAAATTGAGGCTAAAAGAAACAGATGTTTATTGATAATGAGAAATGTTACCTTGACAGCAGTTTAGCAGTCTCTGCTCTGCTATTTGTTACTATAGTAATGGTATCACCCGATATAAACAGAAAGCAACTTTTCTTTGTTATCATGAGATTTTCCCTTGGAAGAACTTTGCTGTGACTTAACTATTTTTTATTTATTCACTAACTATGTATTCATTATATTTATGCTTTAATATATATTTTATATTTTATTATATTAAAATACATGAATACATGCATATAAAACTTGGAATTCGACCTTGTCTGTGGCCCATAGTGTTCATAAGACACTGGAAAGGTGGTCCAATCCCTGCATGGATTAGAAAAGATGTTTTCTCTTCCCTTTGGCAAAACCACTGTTAGTTTTCAGGGAGAGGGATTCATCTCTGAAGAACTAAATGTATATGATCTTCCTTTGCTTTTCATTTTCTTCCTTTTATCTCAGCTCTTCTGCTCTTAGCTTCTTCCTGGGTCAGTGGGAATTTCATGTTAATGAAGCTCTGTTTGGCGGAAATTCAGGTTCAATAGGTAATTAACTTGGCATCATGCAGTCCTTGCCACATATAGCTCTTGGCTTGGAGATATGTATCTAGAGTCCTGGGCAGAGATTAAATTCTCTGTCAACTTAACTTGTGACTGTGGGTCTGTCAGCAAAACTCAACAATGTGCACTTTCCTTCCTTAGGTTACTTTGTTTGGTGTCAGTGATGGATATAATGACAGTAATTTGAATGGTAACTTCACTTGTGAAGGCCACAGAGGACTTAATATCTGGACATTAGAACACACATCTTTTTTTTTTTTTTTTTCCAGAGCTGAGGACTGAACCCAGGGCCTTACGCTTGCTAGGCAAGTGCTCTACTACTGAGCTAAACCCTAACCCCTAGAATGTACTTCTTAAATAAAGGCTGAATAACAATTCGTGTTCCTCTATTTTAAATTTGGTCTGGAGAACCTACTTGACTAAGGAATATTTTTCTTCCCTCATTTTGCTTTGAGCAAGATAACATGCATTTATACACTATTAAATTAATCTACATTCCCAACAAATTTATTTGAAATACACTAGATTTTAAAGTGCATTAAGAATTGTAGGACAGACAGAAGAGAGAAAAGTATGTGTCAGAAACAGCCAAAACATTCTCATTTTTTTCACAGGGATGTAGCAATGCTTCCATCTTGTTAAATGCAGGTCTAGGCTAGCCTTCACCTGCAGCAGCCCACCTGAATGCCCCTGGGAAAATTCAGTTCTCTCCTTTTTTAGTTATTTTACTTACAATTCCTTGCCTCTGCATTTTGGCAAGTCTTTAGTGTTAACAGACATTTGTA
>REGO01000150.1:2436191-2482625 GCA_010120015.1 Rhombomys opimus | reverse complement strand
TGATCAAAGAGCAGACCAATCAGATTATGTCACAGGCAGTCCCTCTTCCCTATGTAACCCACTTGGACACTGAACTATCATGTGCTAAATGTGGGACACTGAACTATCATGTGCAGGGGTCTTAGGTTATCTCCATGAGTAGTCCTTGGTTGAAGTATGAGTCTCTGGGAAGTTCCCTGTGTTCAAATTTTCTGGTTTTGTTGCTCTCCTTGTATGGTTCCCATCCTCTCCAGCTCTTACTATTTTCCCACTTCTTACATAAGATTCCATGCACTCTGCCCAACAGTTGGCCATAAGTCTCAGCGTCTGCTTTGATAATCTGTAGGGTAGAGCATTTCAGAGGCCCTCTGTCACAGGTTCCTAGGTTGTTTCCTGTTTTCTTCCTTTGATGTCCAACCTTTTTGCCTTTCAGGATGGGGATTGAGGGTTTTAGTCAGGGTCCTCTCTCTTGTTTAGTTTCTTTAGATGTACAGTTTTTAGTAGGTTTATCCTACAGTATGTCTATATGAGTGAGTATATACCATGTGTGTTTTTCTGCTTCTGAGACAGCTCACTCAGGATGATCCTTTCCAGGTCCCACCATTTACCTGCAAATTTCATGATTTCCTTATTTTTCATTGCTGAGTAATACTCCATTGTGTAGATGTACGACAATTTCTGCATCCATTCTTCAGTTGAGGGGCATCTGGGCTGTTTCCAGCTTCTGGATATTACAAATAAAGCTGCTAAGTGTGCTTACTGACTTTTCCTGGTACTCTTAATGTCCCTGTGTCCCTGAGAAACTCAACAGTCAGAAACCAGATGGCTACTAGGAGTTCTCATTACTGTGAACATACCCGCACTGGTCTCTTTGCCATCAAAATTTGCTTCTCTCCTCTAAGTTAAGAAGAGATTCCCTTTGCTTCTAAGGACAATGCCCTTCGTCCTCTGTGCCCAGATTCTCTCATGTTAAACTGAGCTTCTTTCAACCATCACTTAAAAATCCCTTAACTTCATCAACACACAAAGGATAGGAACACATGAGGTGCATCAGTCTATGTTACAGTACTTGAAGTTCTGTGTTCATCTCAATGCAAAAATGTGGTTAAGTAAGTGGTCTAACCTAAGCCCTAGGGAGTTGCTTTATGTCTTCTGACTTCTCTGGGGGAGATAGAAAGAACTGTGTTTTACCTTAGACTGAAAGGGTGTTGACAGACAGAAGAGAAGTTTCCATCCAAGTATTAACTGAGCTTACACAAAGGAGCATGTGTGACTCAAAGGTAGTTGTATCACGAGGAACACATTGGGAGACTTTTGATCAGTTTCATCAATAGCATACCCTGTGCAGAAAGTACTTATGAAATGCTATGTCACTGATCAATATTCTTGGTTGACTTCTAGGCAGCTACAATACCAGAGTTGAGTCTTGTCAGTGATCTCTAACTATTTATACACCAGTGAGAAGGAGGATGGCCACATGAGCCATTTGCGTGTTACAGTTCATTCCTCTCTCTGAGAGGGGATGAAGGGGATGGTAATGGGCTCAGTCAAATGGCATCTTATTTGGGTTATCTCAAGATGTCAGTGATAATGTTCAGTCAGAGGAATCAACTACAAAGTAGAGCCTGTAGACTGAGTCGTGTATAATCAGATGTCCTCCTAACACAATAAACTAGTCTCAGTCATGTCAAACTGAGCACTTGGCAGCTCATGAGACAAATGATCTCCTTTTTTCTCTGTGAAAGTGCAGGTTTGTGTAAGGCAGAATGTGTGTGTGCAGTCGTGTACATGTAGAGGAAGGCAGAGGAAAACTTTCGGTGTCCCTCTTCAGGCATCATGTATTTGTCTGTCTGTGTGTTTGTTTGTTTAGTTAGTTGTCTATTTATTATTTATTCATGAGAGACATGTTGTTTCACTGACCTGGAATTGTCAAGTCAGCAAGAGTGGCTCACTGGTTCGCATCAAGAGATCCATTTAGCTCTGCTTCTCTGGTGCTTCGGTTACAGTTATGTCCCACCACTGATGAATGTTGTTGTTGTTTGTTTGTCTATTTGTTTGTGTTTTTAATGTGTTCTGAAGATTGAATGGAGGTCCCCATGATCATATGGCAAGCACTTTAATGACTGCCCTGTCTCTGGAGCATGAGTTTCTTCTCTCTTTTTGCTTCTTTCTTTGCATTTTTTTGTTGTTGTTCTCTTCTTCTATCCCTCGCAATCTCTTCCCCTCCTTCCCAGATCTTCTCTCTCTTTCTTTCATGCAATTTTTACTGTCACTGAAGACATTACACTGCTTTGTAGATTATGCCTTCCACAAGTGTCTTTAGGTCACCATCAGTCTATTTATTTATCTATTTTATCCTGACCTTTTCCTATTTTAAAGGTGTGAACCATTGCTCACTTTTTAAATCTGTTCATTCCCTAAGTTCACGTAAGATTTATTCTTATGTATCTCATTGCATTAAGTTTCAACCATAAACTGAAAACTGCTAGATTTATATCATCCCATGGAGTCATTTTGCTTCACTGTAGATTATCACATAATTTTTAATCTACAATGAGATATCTAACAATTAGAAAAAATTGAAGATTTTCAGTGTACACACACATTTGATTTCCAGCAATCTTCCTCACTGGTGTAACTAGACACTTTCATTTTCTAGTTACCCAGCAAAAGCTTCTCAATATGAGCTGTGACTCCTTTTTGTCACAGACAGAATAATATAAGCAGCATTTCCATTTTTCTCTTCAAATTATTGAATCCTATCACTTTTCATTGACTTGACTTCATCAAACCAGTTCAAGTGACCACCATTTATCTTCCTGTATCATTTTACTTTACTTTTTACTACTATGCTCTCTTCTGCACTTGATCTGCAGTACTTAGAACACCAAATAAATTTTGGAAAACTTAATTTATTCCATCCATCTTATCAAACTCATCCAATAATGTTCAGTCCCAAAGCCAGAGCCCTCTCCAGGGTTTGCAAGACTGTATCCACTTTGATGATCTGATGATTTTATCATTTAATATCCTTCAAATGATCGTTTCTACCTCCATGCTACCTTTTAAATAGTCTATCCATGCTTTTCCCTGCAGGACATCTCTCCTGCTGCTTCTTCAGACTTTAATGCCTTCATTCCAATTGTGGTATCCAGCTCTTGACCTCAATACTAATATATATTTGTCAGACTCAGTATAAGTCATTACAAGGGCTTAATCTTCCCAGCTTTAGGGGCAACCATAATATCTCAACCATACTGTTGATATCAGTGTTACACCATTTCTAAAAATTGCTTTCACAGATTTGTAGTTCTGACTCCATGTCCTTTATTTGCAGGTCTCTACCTGGAACACTAGGCTGAGGTCATCTTATTCCTGAGCGTCTCATAAGAACTCCTTGGGAAAGAGCAGGAAAAATAATTTTCCATCACTATGTTTTGCCTATTCTAATACCATACCCCCAATACCATCTATTCTTCCTTTCCTTCATCCCAGATTTCATACACTTGAAGGGATGCTGTGGAAATATGGACTCCTTCAACAGTAGGATGACCCCTGTGATGGTCTGAATGAGAAATATCCTTTAGGATCCTTTCTGAACACATGGCCCTGGGTGTGGTGCTGTTTTGGGGGAGTCCTGGGTCCTTTCAGATGTGCAACTTTGCTGGAAAAATTATGGCATGATAAGAAGGCCTTGAGGGTGTATGCTATCATTCCACTTTCTGCTCTTCCTTTGCTTCTTGTATTTTAGTGAGATGTCACAAGCCACCTTCCTGCTCATGAGGTCATACCATGCATTTCTTGACATTATGATTTCTAGTCCTCTGGACAGGTGTTTCATCATAGCAACAACAAAGTAAACAAGACAAGACCCAATTCTCATACTTGGCAACACTCTGCAGGTATAGATACGACATTTGGAAATTGATAAAGGACATTCTTACCTTATGATATAAAAATATTGTACTTTACTAATATAAAAACCTTTATAAAAATGAAGGTTTTTCTTACATCATATGTGTCTTATTATTTTCATTAGTGTTTATCAATGTTAAGAGCCTAGATCTTCTAAGGATAAAATGTTACATAGACAAGAATAGATCTACTCCCTTTTTATTTGTAACCTCTCTTTTAACATCTTGCCTCTTCGCTTTCTCTAAAATCACAAGCACTATATTGTATCTGATTTTAAATGAAATGCTTTCAGTTCCCATTTTCTCATTCAGTACATTATTGATTCTAAGTTTGTTATACTTAGGATTTATTACATTAAACATGATATTTTTTCCTATGTTTTTCAGGGTTTTTTTTTTTTTTTATCATGAATCTCCCCACCGAAAAGTTCTCAAAAGTCTCTTTTTTCTACATATATTGAAATATATTCAGCCTTTACCAGATAATCAGCTTTAATTGTCAACTTGACAAAATCTAGACTCCCCTTGTAAGCGAGTCGCAATGAGGGATGCGTTTGGTTGGCCTATGGACAGGGTTGTGGGGGATTTATTAAGTTGATTGGCTTAGCTCACAGTGGCTGACCCTATGCAAAGTGTCCTGAAATATATAAGACTAAAGAAATCAGGCTGAGCACAAGCAAATGAGCACAACCAAGCATATTCATCTCTGCTTTTGATTGTTAATATGATGTGACAATGCTTCTTCAAGCTCTTAACTGTGTCTGATAAAATAAAATTTCCCTCAAGTTAAGTTGCTTTTCCCAAGTATTTGATAACAGATACAGAAAGAACTACAACGTATGCCATGTTGCATTTAATGATTTGCATCTGTTAAACCATCATCTGTGGCTGGAGAGATGGACTATGGTTCACTGTTTCAGAGCACCAGTTGCTCCTGTCAAGAACCTGAATATGGCTTCTAACACACACACGATAGCTCACAGCCGACTGTAACTCAAGTCCCATGGAATACAGTGTCTTTTTCTGACATCCTTGGGAACCGGGCACACATCTTCTATACACACACACACTAGAGCAAATGCGTTTAAACCTAACACACACACACAGACATCTTTAAACTATCCTTGCATTTCTAGATGAAACCAATTTCATCATTCTATGTGACCTTCTTAGTGTGTTTTTAACTGTGATTTACAAAACATGGTAGGGGAGTTTTCACCCTTGTTCATCAAGGAAGTTTCTCCCTAGGTTCATTTTTAATTGTTGCCTTTTTGGGCTATTTTGATACCTGAGTAATATCTTTATACTTTATCAGATAGACTGAGAAACAATGGTATCAGTTTTTCATGGAACAGCTTACATTTCCACACCCAGGGTTATCTGAATTTGCTTGTTATTGGTACTCTTGTGTATTACTTTACATGTCTAAAAATTTGTTCATTGCATTAAGATTTTTCAGTGTTTTGGCACAAACATTTTTAAATTATTTCCAATGATTCTGTAAGGTAATTTCTTTTCTAATATTCCTCTTCCTTTCTTCAGATTTTATTAATTATTTTATTTTGGTGCATTCATTTTGGTTGTCAACTCAAAGATTGACTTTGTTGCTCTTCTGCATTGTTCTTTTAGTTTCTATTTATTTTCAGCTCAAACGTTGATTTTGTTTCTTTTTATGTTAGATTTGTTTCACCTGTTTCAAAACATTTAATTTGTTTGTGTTCAGTGTTCTTTTAAATATCCACCTTTAATATAGGCACTCACAACTGTAAACTTGCATTTAATGACTGCTTTTGATGAATATGAGACTCTAATGTTTGATTGTGGAACATTTCATCTTCTGTCTTCTCTAATAAGCTTTTGTTCCTTCATCGTGTACTGTTAAATCCCCATGTTTTTCTAGCTCTCGCATTCCACTTCCCTTTAATTTTGATTTGACAAAATAGAAATATATATTAATATTTACATAATCTATCATCCTTTAAGCTCTAAATTATGATCAGTTTGGAGAGAGTTATAAGTCATGTATTAAGACTGTTTATTTCATGCTATCTGATAAATACCTTGTGATCTTCTGTTTTTTTATATATATATAATTACATTGTAATCCCAGACTGTTCTTTTTTTTCTTTTTTTATTATTAGTTACATTTTATTAACTCTGTATCCGAACTGAATCCCCTTCCCTTATTCCCTCCCAAACCCTCCCTCCCTCACTCATCTCCTCCCTGCCCCTTTCCAAGTCCACTGATTGGGGAGGACCTCCTCCCCTTTCGTGTGTCCCTGTTTTATCAGGTATCAACAGGACTGGCTGCAAAGTCCTCCTCTGTGGCTTAGCAGGACTGCTCTTCCCTTGGGGGATAGGAAGGTCAAAGAGCCTGCCATTGAGTTCCTGTCAGAGATAGTCCCTCTTCCCCTTATTATGGGAAACCAATAGGTTACTGAGCTACCACAGGCTTCGTCAGAGCAGAGGTTCTAGGTTATATCCATACATGGTCCTTGGTGGAGTGTCAGTCTCAGAAAAGGCCCCTGTGCCCAGATATATTTGTCCTTGTGGAGCTCCTATCCTTTCCACGTCATACTAACTCCCCCTTCTTTCATATGATTCCCTACACTCTGCTGAAGGTTTGGTTATGAGTCTTAGTATCTGCTTTGATACACTGCTAGGTAGAGTCTTTCAGGGGCTCTCTGCGGTAGGCTCCTGTCCTGTTATTTGTTTTCTCCTATGTCCAATGCACATCCCATTTGTCTTTCTAAGTGAGGATTGATCATCTTACCCCAGGTCCTCCTTTCTTGTTAGGTGTATAGATTTCATTATGTCTACCATATCTTATAGGTCTATATGAGTGAGTATATACCATGTGTGTCTTTTTCCTTCTGGGATACCTCACTCAGAATGATCTGTTCTAGATCCCACCATTTGCCTGCAAATTTCATGATTTCCTCATTTTTTAGGATTTTTTTTATTTCTTCTTTATTAATTACACTATATTCACTTTGTATCCCCCCTGTGGTTTCCTCCCTCCTCCTGTCCCAATCCGTCCCTTCTTCGACCCTCTGCATGCATGCCCCTTCCCAAGTCCACTGATAGGGGAGGTCTTTTCCTTCCTTCTGATCCTAGTGAATTAGGTCTCATCAGGAGTGACTGCATTGTCTTCTTCTGTGGCCTGGTAATGGTGCTTCCCCCTCAGGGGGGCGGTAATTAAAGAGCAGGCCAATCAGTTCATGTCAGAGACAGTCCCTGTTCCTATTACAATGGAACCCACTTGGATACTGAACTGCCATGGGCTACATCTGTGCAGGGGTCTTTGGTTATCTCCATGCATAGTCCTTGGTTGGAGTATCAGTCTCAGGAAAGACCCCTGTGCGCAGATTTTTTGGTTCTGTTGCTCTTCTTGTGGAGTTCCTGTCCTCTCCAGATCTTATTATTTTCCACTTCTTTCCTAAGATTCCCTGATTTCCTCATTTTTGATTGCTGAGTAGTATTTCATTGTGTAAAAATACCACAATTTCTGTATCCATTTCTCCACTGATGGACATCTGAGTTGTTTCCAGTTGTTTCTGGCTGTTACAAAAAAAGCTGCTACAAACATGGTTGAGCAAATGTCCTTGTTGTGTACTTGAGCAAATTTTGGATATATGCCTAGAAGTGGTATACCTGGATCTTGAGGAAGTGCTATTCCTAATTGCCCGGACAGTTCTTAATTATTTTTATTTTGTGTTTTACAGGCATGTTTTTGTACACCACAACCTTTCCTGGTCCTCACTGAAGTCAGAAGATGCTGGTGGATCCCTGGGACTGAACTTACAGACAATTGTGAGCCTCTGTGTGGATACTGAAAACTGAACTCAGATTATTTACAAGGCTGACACCTGCTCTTAACAGTTGAGCCATATTTCTAGCCCCTTATTTGTTTTGCTATTGTTGCTTTTTTGTTTATTTATTAAAATTTTAACACCATCTTATGTATTGCAGTTTGGTATGTTCCAAAGTGTCTATAGCTAATTATGCCCTTGAACTTCTGATCTTCTTCTCTCCACTCCCACACGGTAGGCTCACAGGCATGCAACACTGCACTCAGTTCTACACAGTGTTGGTCTGGGCACTTCAACTCTAACATGATATACAGGCTATTCTCTTTTTATGTCTGTTTGTCTTCCAGTTACCCACTTAGTCAGGAAAATGAGTTATATATAAGCTCATCTCACATTTCTCCAGTTCCAGATTATGGCATAATATCTTTACATGAACCTGGAGCTGCATCTAACAGCAAGAAACTTCAGCAGCATGTAGACCAGATATGTGCTCAATGAAATAGAGTCTGCAGTCATCTCCTATTATTCTGCCGTATCTAAGGCATGCCAAAATTCTGGTTTTGACACAGAAATTAATAAAAAGAAGCTCCCCCCACCAAGTAAAACTATTCTTACTCCTCTGTGCTTCAGATGTTTTGAGCTCATAACTTTTCATGATCCAAAGAAACAAATCTCTAAATATGTAAGGAAAAAAGAGAAAAAAGGAAGTTAACATCAAGAAGAGCAACAGAAACAAAAAATGTAGGCACAAGCGTCTTTTCTGCGATTGATACTCCAAACAAGGACCAGGCATGGAGATAACCTGCATAAATGTAGCCCATGGCTGGTCAGTGTCCAAGTGGATTTCCTAGTAAGAAGAACAGGGACTGTTTCTGACATAAACTCAGTGGCTGGCTCTTTGATCACCTCCTGGGATGCAGCTTTGCCAGGCCACAGAGGAAGATGATGAAGCCAGTCCTAATGAGACCTGACAGACTAGGATCAGATGGAAGGTGAGGAGGACCTCCCTTATCAGTGGACTGGGGGAGGGGCATGAGAGGAGAAAAGGGAGGGAGGGTGGGATTGGGAGGGAAGAAGGGAGGAGATTACAGCTGGGGTATAAAGTGAAAAAATTGTATTAAATTTAAAAAAATAAATTAATTAAGAAAATAAGTAAACATCAGAGACCACCGTCACTACACAAAAGCATTGAGGGGAAGCAATGCAAATTAAGGCATTAATAGGTATGGTAAACAGGAGCCCATTTCACACCAGCGTGATATGCAAATTGCCATTCAGCATGAGGTACAGTTGTTATATAATGCTGAAACTGGCGGTCAAAGAAAATACATAGTATAAGCAAATGAATTTGATTCTTATAAAAAATAAAACACCTTTTCCCAACATAATTATACTCTCCTTCTGTGTCTGTCTGTCTGTCTGTTTGTCTCTCTCTGTGTGGGTATATTGCTAGAATATAATATGTCATATATGTGGAGGTTCAGGGACCACTTGTGGAAGTCTGTTCTCTCTACCGTGTGGTTGCTAGGGATGGAACTCCCAGTTCACCATGGTTGTCACCCCACCTGAATGCAATTCTTGGCATAAAAATTCCATTTGTTTTGTCAAAGGCACTGATATCTTAAGACTTCTATCCTTTTATTAGAAAGGTCAACACGGGTAACCACATTTTGGTTCACATGCAATTTGTGCTGTTTTCCAATTCTTTATGTCTGCACATGGTGGACATTCACCCTTCCAACACTGGGATGATCCATTCTCAGACGGCTGCCGTGGTTAAATGTCCAGCTGTGGACTGAGGTTTCAGATTACTGCAGAAATGAAGCGAGATGGTTTAGAAGGTACATTCTTCCCTCTGCATACTGTGGCTAATACCCTTCCAAAGACTATCCTTGTCATGCTCCATATCTTGAATGTTGGAATTTACAGATAATCTTGAAGTAATTCCCTTTGCAAGTTACTTACATATACTGGAAAACTGAGAAACATCTGAAAATTGAATTTGTTTTGTTTGCTGTTAGTATCTTTAAATTATTTGAATATGCTATTAATGTACTTCATTTGCCATCTTTCAAAGCCACCAACTGAATTTTTTTAAAAAAAGTAATAATTGTTTTCTTTTGGCAACACGGCTGAACAAACATACAGACTGCTTGCTAATTAAAAGCCTAGTTACATTTTGTTTATCTTTTTAAATCATGTGCCCATCTTCAGGAAGAAATATTTCTAATTTAGGGTGGAGGAGTAACTGCCATTAATTTCATGAAGGCGGCTTCCTCCACCCCCCATATATCAATCCCAAATTAATACAATAGGTGCTCTGCACCCTGCGTGGTTGCACATTGATCCTGACCAGCTTGTTTACAGTGTTTTGGCAAGTTGCTGATGTACTTCTCCCTGGAGACAGAGCAGGGGTTAATTGCTGTTAAACTCTCAGTGCCAAGTGATGGTTCAGCCTCTCTGCTACATTAAAGATGACACTAATAAGGAAAGAGGGCCGTGGATTGCTCTATGTTGAAAATTGGACCAGCAGTGGCAGAATCTTGGAGCGGAGCTGATGTAATAGGAAGGCCATAATGTAATTATAACCGCTGAACATGTGTCATAGCAAGTTAAACGATACATTAATGAATCAAAACAGGTGATGAAGTGTGGCTCTTTCTGCAGATAGAGGTGCTTTCAAGGTGAGATCGCCATTAATTTAATCATCTGTAATATGGACATTCTTCAAAGCACAAATGAAATCCACCTTGATGCTTTCTCACAAGCAGATTCTTGAGTTTGAAACAGAGAAGATAAAGAAAACAAAGCAAAAGTGAACTGAGCTCAGTGAAAACTCATTCTGTGCTTAATTTTGAACAACAGGTTTTACATTGTAAGGTGAGCGCTTGCCCAAGGCCTCCTTCTTGTCCCAGTAGACAACCTGATCATTTTAATACAGAGGGCCAGCCAGGAACTCACATGGGAGCACAGAAAGGTAAAGCCAAACAAAATAATCGCTTCTTTCAAATGAGCCATTGTATCTTATACAAAATAATAGGATCACAATTGTTGCAATGTCACAATGTTTCTGAAATCTATCCTATTATGACACAATTGATTTCATTAGTCTTTTAAAGCATTTGAAATGCTTTGAAAATTTATTTTCCAATTTAATTTTTATGTTATTTTTAAAATTCATAAACAATACTAGAGTTGACTTATTGTCCAAGAATTTGGAATTTTATGCCTCGTTCTTTACAAATAAAATATTATTGTGGTGGTTTTTAAACTTTTAAAAACAATCTAGGAATCTAATAATGAAATGATTTTATTCTCATTTGACATTTAAGGTCTCAAGATTATTTTCCAAGAGTAAATAAAGTCATTCTAGCTTTAAAAGATCCTGTGAAAGTGGAATGATAAACATTAAACAATCTGTAAGAAGAATCATTTTCAAATGTTGAAGCTAATTTATGTTAATTTCTAGCATGAAATATAAACGTCAATTTTTGTTTTCACATGTGTTGTTTTCTTTAACTGATTACTGTTGTATGATATTTACTAAGTTAATATATGCAATAATTAAAAAATGGTTAATTCTTTATTTAGAGAATACTATTATCATGAGAAGCAAAAAGATAAATGAACGAATTAAAAAAATAAAATGAAATAATCAATTTGCACCTGAATTTTGAATGCTGTTAGTCACCCCTCCGCTTTCCCTCTGGTGCTCCAGTTTTGCTTAACATTCATGTATATCCTCAAGAGAGTCAAGCAGATTTGGGAAGCAGCTGTTGGTGATCACCAACGGCATTAATAACCATAAAAACTACCCCTTGCAGCGGAGTTCATCAACAAGCAAAAGTTAGCTTCATAATAGTCATTTGTGACACATGTTGGCTGCCTTATATCTGACACCGAAACCCAGAAATTAAAAGCGTGGCTTGAAAACTGCTAAAAACAATTAGCATTTGTATCAGGCAGGCAAGATTGCTCAGTGGATAGAGGCCTCAGCACAGAGGCCTGAAGGGCTGTGTTCTATCCCAGAATCCCACCAGGTGGCAGGAGACCTTCACATGAATGCTTTGCACATAAACACCTGTGCAGTTGTCCAATAAGTATTTTTAGAAAGGATCCCAAGCAAATATAAAAATATCCTGTTATTTTTTTTTCATGCAGTCACTGTGTTTTTATCTGTTTACTCTTTCCTAGTTAGAGACAAACAAAAGTCTTATTTGTGTTGGCTGGGTTTATCTCCCAAGATTCCTGACTTCATGTAAGAGATAGCTCCTTTTAGTGTTGAGTGGTACTGTGGAAGTCTGTAAAAGCTAGTCTTACACTTGACTAAAGGGACTAGGATGAAATTCACTGAGCACCAGTTCCCTGTGACTTCATGATCCACTGTGTTCATGTGTGGACAGCTCTTAGAAAACCTATGCCTTCTTCCACTAAGGCTCACCTAGAGTAGAGATTGAACTCAATCTTGACACTCATCGAAATCAACATATATTTTTTAAACTGTGTGCAGTGTTTGGAAAACAAAAGCTCCAGATACGACAAATATATCTTATGCATTAAGGCACATATCTAAAATCCTAGTAAAAACAAACAAACAAACAAACTGAAGCAGGTATTTCTGAATTCTAGTCCAGTTTAGCTATACAGTAGACTCAGCACTAGCCTGGGCCAGGCAGTGTGTTATTAGATTGAAAAACTCCTTTTTCTGTTTTCATTTTTAGGTTCCTACAAGACAAGGTTTCTCTGTGTAACTCTGGAACTCTCTGTAAAACAGGCTGGCCTTAAACTCCAGAGGTCTTCCTGCTTCTGCTTCCCAAGCACTGGGATAAAAGATATGCACCACAACTGCCATGGGGCAAGATTACAAAGAGGTTCTGCTAATATAAAATAATATTTTAAAAAATCTTTAAGTAATGTATGTGTTTTGCGGTTTGTTGTTGTTGATATCTCAGAGAAATTTATTAAATTAAGCAAACACAAGAATGCTTATTGGACTCAAATTCTATGGGATAAAGTTCACTCCCATTACCTATTGTCCTGTGTAGCCAATGTTCCTGTCTATTGGATACATATTATCTTCTTTGATTGCTAAATTTGAGCATGAAACTGCAGGCCACTGGAATTAAATGTATTGCAAACATTTGCACTGCTAGTTAAACTGAGGAAGGAGGGTTGAACCTCAGTCTGTGATTACAGAGTAAGCCTGCCCTCAAAAGAAAAAAAAAAAAAAAAAAGAAGCACAAGCAATTAAAAATGCAGGACTCACAGTTATTGACACAGTTCATGCTTAAGTTCTTCTTGGTACAATGGCCCTTGTAACTTCAAATGAACAGAAATTACAGTGTGCACACTTTTGAGAAGTAAGAACTGGAAGTCCGCAGTGACCCTGTCCCTGTCCTATTTCTAGGTGACTGTCCCGTTGTCTAACCAAAAGCAATTTCCAATGTCTGATTATTTTATTTTATTTTTTTTAAGTAATTGAATTTTAAAATTTTATTTGCTTATTCATTCACTTTACATCCCAATTACAGCCCTCTCCCTCCTCTCCTCCTGGTCCCACCCTCCCATCGTCTTCCCCCTTCCCCTCCCCACCAACCCACCCTGGCACACCAAGTTGAATCAGGACTAAGTGCTTCCTCTTCCATTTAGGCCAGACAAGTCAGCCCAGCTAGGGTAAAGGGATCAAAAAACAGGCAACAGAGTCCTTGTCAGACAAAGTCCCTGCTCCATTTGCTAGGAAACCCACATGAAGACCAAGCTGCTCATCAGCTAAATGTATGTAGGGAGCTTAGGTCCAGTCCATGCATAGTCTTTTTTTTTTTTAATATTAAGTTCATGTTTTATTTGCTCACAGATATGCTAGATCTCTATATGATACATATTTAATTTTGTGTCAGTCACATAAGTTTTCTAAAACAATATAGAAAATATAACTAAATTATGATGAATTGTTTTTTTTTTGCTTTTTTCAGAAAATTTATTTTTATTTTTATTTTTATTTTTTTTATTTTTTATTTATTTTTATTTTTATCAGTTACATTTTATTAATTCTGTATCCCAGCCGTGCCCCGAACCCTCATTCCCTCCCAGTCCCTCCCTCCCTCATCACTACTGTGCCCCTTTCCAAGTCCACTGATAGGGGGGAACCTCCCCCCATTCATCTGATCCTGTTTTATCAGGTATCTTCATTGAGTTCCTGTTAGAAATAGTCCTTGTTCCCCTCACTTTGGGAAACCAATTGGTTACTGAGCTACCACAGGCTACATCTGAGCGGAAGTTCTAGGTTATATCCATACATGGTCCTTGGTTGAATGTCAGTTTCAGAAAAGACCCTGTGCCCAGATATATTTGGTCTTTGTGGAGCTCCTATCCTTTCCCCATCAGACTAACTCCCCTTCTTTCTTATGATTCCCTGTACTCTGCCAAAGGTTTGGTCATGAGTCTTTGCTTTGAAAACACTGCTAGTTAGAGGCTTTCAGATGCGCTCAGTAGACCCCTGTCATGCGTTCAATGCACATCTCATCTGTCTTTCTAAATGAGGATTGATCCTCTTACCCCATGTCTGCTCACTTGATTATCTATTTTAGGTGTATAGATTTCATTATGTTTATCATATCTTATAGGTCTATATAAGTGAGTATGTACCGTGTTTGTCTTTCTCCTTCTGGGATATTTCACTCAGAATGATGTTTTCTAAATCCCACCATTTGCCTGCAAATTTCATGATTTCCTCCTTTTTGATTGCTGTGTAGTATAAAGTTTGGCACTATGCTCACCTATTTTCATCCTATTAAGCATTTATTATGCAAGCATTTTATGCTGTTAAAAAGTATGCTTGCTGTGAATATTCACAATTAACTCTTCAAATGTTCAGTTAACTTTTGAAGTCCCTGGTGGAAAAGTAAAAAAAAAAAATAATAATAATAATGGGAAATAAAGAATCCTCTAGTAAACTAACAAAGTTCTGGTTGACATATGAACAATGCATCAAGCGAATTTCTTTTCTTCAGGGCAAGATTTGGTTTGAGGAGATGGACAAAGACTGGAGAAAAAAAAGAGATCAAAGAGACAGAGGTAAAGATAAATATAACACGTAGAGAGACAGTTTTAAGGAAAATACTAGAGCTTGCCTTTAAAGAACTGGCTACATGACAAACAGCAGGAGAGCATGAACATAGTAATGCTGAATAATATCGTTGATAGTGGTAGAATTTAGAATGCTGTTGACAAACGAAAATAAAAACTGAGTTGAGAGATTGCAGGCCATCATCAAAACTTATATCTTATCTTGAAAAGATAAAAGCCAACAAAAGATTATTTATAAAAGAAGGACGTGCTAGGCTTTGAATTCCAGTTAGAGATAACGTTCAATGAAGAGGAGAATGGAAAATTGTTCCTCAGGAATAGGGAGGATCATACTAGGGAGATGAGAAGTTAAGAAATATGGGATATGACTAAGAAGTCAAACATGGATCTGACAAAGAAACTGCCTTAGAAGATACTAAAGGTATTAAAGGCAGAACTTATATGATATGTTTGATTAGTTGTAGGGGAATAGAAAAAAAAAAGAATCATATTTGACTCTTACGCCTTTTCCCCCTCATAGGAAATTTTTTTATTCTTTCTCGAGGATAAGGAAACATGCAAATTAGATATAACAAGAAGACCCAATGGAAGTGGCATAGGTATCCAAAAGCCTTTTCTGGTATATATAGAGGCCTCACAGGCAAGCTTTTCCTAGTGTTCACTGGCAGTGTTGGGTGAGTCAGGTATCTATGACTGTTAGAGATAGGACTAACACCCAAAGATATTAGCACCATAGGACAGATAGGCAGCTGAAACTATGACTGTATAGAGAATTAATGTCAAATGACAGGATGCAACATATTACTTAAAATTATCAGCTGTGTGTGCTGGTGCACTCCTTTAATCCCAGCACTCAGGAGTTTGAGGCAGGTGGATCTTTTTTGAGATCAAAGCTAGCCTTCGCTACAAAGTGAGTCCAAGACAACCAAGGCTACATGGAGAAACCCTGCCTTGAAATACCAGCCCACCCTGAAAAAAGAAAAAATATCCTAGATTTTAATGATAAATTTTAAAATACAACAGAATAGCTGTAGAAGCAGCTCAATAGTGATTGGAGAGGCACATTGGATTTGGTGAAGAATATTCTGTATTGGTTGTAATAGGATTAGAACTTTATGACCATTCGAATTAGGATACAGTGGTTCTAATATGGGATTAACAAAATGGAGAAGATCGTTTCAAATAGTAATGCAAGTATAAAAGATAAGAACTAAAGGAATGGATTATTACTAAGTCAGATTATTACTAGGGTCTCTTCTCATGTGTTGATTTGGTTTAAAACACCCCTCAACCTCAACATAGAAGATTCTTTTAATAGTAGGTAGAGATTAAGATGGAGATCTAGAGATGTGAGCACGAAGAGAGCAAGAGAATTCTCAACTCTAAATGGGACATGTGTTTAGATCCCTTCACCTGCTGCTTAGGGATCATCATGGAAGAGTATTAAGAACCATGTTCAGTGATGCAATATTTCTAGACCTGATAATTCCACTGCACAAACAAACTCTCAGCAACCACCACTGGTTGCACAAGATCTGTACAAAGTCAAGCCATTATTAGTCATAGGATAACCATACAAAAATCTACAGACCTCAAGAAGCTAAACAACAAGGAGAGCCCTAGGGAGAATGCTTAAATCTCCTTCATTATGGCAAACAGGATAGACCAGAAGCAGTGGAAGAGAGGGGAGAGGATGGGAGCCTACCCTAGAGGTCCTCTGAGAGGCTCCACCCAACAGGGGATAGAAGCAGATTCTGAGACTCTTAGCTACACCTTGGGTAGGGATCGGGGAGTTTTAATGGAAGAAGAGAGGAGTGAGAGATAGAAGGACCTGGAAGGGACCGGGGCTCCACAACGCTAAAATATCTGAGACCAACAAAGCTAAAATATCTGATCCAAGTGGGCCCTACAAAGACTGATGCATCAACCAGGGACCATGCATAGAGAGGACCTAGACCCCTGCTCAGATGTAGCCAAAAGCCACAGAGGGAGAGAATCCAAGCAGTCCTGATGAGACTTGATACCTGGGGTCAGATGGCAGGGGAGGAAGATTCACCCATTCGGTGGACTAGGGAAAGATAATGGGAGGGGGGTGATGAGGGAAGGAGCTACAATCTGGATATAAAATGAATAAATTATAAAAATTAAAAAGTAAACAAAAAAGATGCTTCATAATATAATTCATGAAAAAATTATACAATGGAAGAAAGTCAATCCAGTCAATATCCCAGAATGAATAGGGGAAGGGATCATGAAACCAGCCTTTATCTGAGGTGCTATTGGCAATTGATGACTGCTGATAAAGGAAATGTCAATTTTCTGAGAGGCTATTGCTGCTCCAATCCAAGATCTTCTATCCATGTACATGCAGAAGTCATAAAATTGAATTAATGGTATTATGAGAGAGAAACTCACAGAAAATATTATGGGGAGGGTAGTGTAAGATAGCCTAGGAAATTGTGGTTGACTTGATCCAAACACATTTGCATCTGTGTGTGAAATCCTCAAAAATATTAGAAAGCATAAAAGGAAAAGAAAAAAAAAACAAATAGTTCTGTAGCAAGAGAGGGGGAGAGCAGAGAGAGAGAGAGAGAGCAAGGGAGAGAGAGAGAGAGAAGCGGGAGAAGGAGGAGAAGGAGGAGGATAGATGAAAGGGAAGAAAAATCGATAGTTTTCACAGGTAAAGAGGCACATGGGACGGCTGATGGCAGAAGGTAGCAAGGATGAAGCAGAAGGTCGTAGCCAGCAGTGGTGGACACATTAACGTTCATAGACAAGAAAGCTACTTTGTAGTTTCACTCCACTGAAACTACAGAATTGCAGATGTTCACAGTTAAAGATGAGATTGGTCTCCCTCATGACCTTCTTTCTATACTGCTTTTTGCTATTAAAGGGGAGATTAACACTACTGTTTGGGACATTCAAAGGTATAAAGCTGCTGAGTACTTTGAAACAGGAGGGTCACATGGGTATCACCCAACAAAACCTCGAAATCAGCATGAAAGGAGTGGCTTCTCAGGTCTGTCCCAGTCAGTGTCTCCAGGATGGCGTAGAGCGTCTCTAAGTTTCTGCACACACCAATGTCCCTTATACAATACTGCATGGTGTTCATCTGTTAATGTAGGCACACCTTCACGTATTTTTGAAATCATCCTAAATTATTTAAGATATGTATTACAATGTAAGTGTTATAGAAAAATATTATGCTGTTTTGTTTAAGGAATAGCACAATACATAACACATTTTCTTCTCTTTCAATATTGTCAGTTAGTGTATATATATATATATATATATATATATATATATATATATATATATATGCAGAGCATAAGGACACAGAGAGTGGACCATTCTTCATTTCTTCATTTCTTCATTTCAGAGGAGAAGTTGGAAACTATCACGATACCAGTAGGCCACATCACTTCCAAGAAAGGCAGTGCAAATATGATTAGTGTCCTGTTTCCACTCTTTAAAACTCAATTTCATATTTTCTATTTTACATTTAGAGTTTCAAAGAAAGGAGATTTTCTCTGAGGAGCTACACACTTCCACAACAACAGGTAAAGCAAAACCTGAAACACTGAGAAGCTGGGACAAATCAAAAGAGACTGTTCTTTCACAGTTTGTGGACTATCCTATGTCACCCTGTGCATTTATGTAAGTTGCCTTAACTTATAAGGGTTGCTCCAAAATAAAGTTAATAGTGTAATAGGTCATTTAAACCAACTCCCGAACTATTGTTTATTACTGCTGACCGTAAAGACAACCATATCCTCAAAAAAAAAAAAAAATTCATTGAACAACTTAGTGTTAATATCATTTGCTTCATTTTTTACTGACTTGTTTTTTTGGATGATATTTAGAGTGATATTAAAGTTTTCAGAATTTTACTGCAGATTAATGATTCACTATAAATATATGTATATATATATATACATATATATATATTGTTCTTGGTGTTACTGTGTAAATAAGTTGTTAAGAAGTTATGTATAGGGATAATATTAAAGGAAAGCAAACATTAATCTAAAATAGAAATTGTATCCATGCATTTTCTTTTTTCATGCATTTCGCCAGATGTTGACATTTGACTAATAGCTTAATTGCAGCTGCACCAGTTCGGCCTCTTCCTATATATTTAAATATTTAAATATTCCCCATTGTTTCCCCCTAAATATTTTCATTTCTCTAGTTGGGCTTTGTTGTCTGACCATGCTTTAAAACAGAATACCCAGAGAAGTCTTTTAAAATGTATAAAACTCTCTGATATACACTGGTGGTTTTACCCAGAGAAGTCTTTTAAAATGTATAAAACTCTCTGATAAAGAAAATTGATACTCTTGGAAGACAACTGACATGCTAATATTTCATTCATCAGCTATTTCAGGATTAAGAAATTTATAATTTTTGAGCAAGGCTCCACATCAGCTGCCTCTAGAATAAGACAATATGCTTTCTCTCCTTACTGGGCCTAATTCCCTAGTAACCTTATTGAAAATGTGCATGGGCTACAAAACTAAAGATTAACTGTCCAGGGACCTGCTTCCTGGAGCTTATTTGAAGATTAAATCAAATGGCAGGCAATATATATTTGGTAATACGGCTTTGATGCAGCCTTTTCCCACATAGTGTAAGTGTAATAAAGGACAATGGCACGTTATAGCCACTTAAAAAAGAAAAGATTTTTTTCTAATTGTGAAATAGTTTGGTACTATGCTGAGATGAGATTGAATAATTTATTTCTCTGTAACTGAAAGTATCTTCTGCATTTGAAACACACAATGAAGGCTCTCTAATTACACATTTTCCATAATTTCAAACGGTTCGGCCTTTTAAAAGGTGATTATTATCCATTATCTATTTATTTCATAACAAATGACAGAGACGGTGTTAAAGATGAGTTTAAAATGCCAACTGAGAGGCTGCAACATTTTAATTAAATGGAAGGCAGTCAAATATATATTTAACCACACAGCTTTTAGATTGAGCATTAGTAAATGGATTTTTCTTTAAGAAATTAGAGGAAGATAAATGAAGATGTTCTGTGCTTAAAAATACTATATTTAGAATTCTGCCACAGAGACCATGAAGCGCCGTTTGTCCCCACAGTAGACATGTGAGGAACAAGTGACATTCTTACATAAAATCCATATTGGTGATGTATTTAATTACAGAGCTGATTGAAATTGACAGCCTCCGTGACCCGCGTTTGCACTTGTGACTGATGGGTGACTCCACACTGGCTACTTTTAAACCAATTCACATAGTGCTCAATACCATAACATCATCCTGTCAAATAGAAGGCTACATTTTTATAAGGATGGCGATCCCAGGGTGTGAATGCTTAATTAAAGTGAGATGGAGATGAATGGTATAAAAACACCTGTACAACTGTTAAACAGGGACAGTATTCCTAGACAGCAATGCTAAGAGCAATTCAATATGTTCTCCCAGACATTTCCTCTCTGAGAGTCCTCTTTCCTCTTAGAAATCTCATCCTTGAATAGTGGTTTAAAAGGAAAAAGCAGCCTCAGAACCTGGAATTGCGACCTCTAAAGCATTTTTATTTTATTTTATTTTTTATTTTTTGCTATGATGACTATTTTTACAAGAATCAAGGAAAATTAGTGCCAAAGATCAAAGTGGGATCCTAATGGTGCTGCACCTTTGAACCTCTGTTTTTTGTGACTTTGTATGCTTCCTTATTATTGAGCTACAGGCATGTTCATCAAGATGACGTTTTGTGGAAGAGTATTAATCTGCCTTTATTATAAAACAGTGACATTTCTTTCCATCCTAAATATGGTGTACTTTTACAGACATTGAGTTCTGTTGTCTAGACATCTGTTATTACATAGCTCAATTCCTTGTCAATGGAGGAATTAAGATCAGAGCTCTTATTATGGAAAGCTACATTAGACACTTTCAGAGCTGCATTTGATACCAGTAAAAAAATAATGACAAGAACTATTGTTTTCTTGTTGTTACTGCTGCTGCTGTTTTATTTTCTTTTGTGCTTTGGACTCTGGCTACAAGCCACACTCTAAAAAATAACCTTAGAATCAGTGATTTAGAGCATATATATGTAACCACATATTCTTGTATTTGATTGAAGTATGCTGACACTAACCAAGACACGGTGATGATTTCAAAAATCTCAGACACTTTTGAAGGACTAAAGTAAATGGTATTACTTGACTCCAACCCAACTTGACTAACTCTCTAATATAAAAACCCAGAGTTTGCTTCTCAAAACAATGTTTGCCTCATTAGAGCAGCAATTCAGAAAACACTGTGAGTTGATTTGGGACTTGCATCTTCTAAAAAACAGTAATTTTCTGTAATATTTTCTTCCTCTTTGTTTAAGGTAAAAATCCATACCAAAACCAAATATCTCATTTTAATGAATAGTTCTGTGGCAAAATATGTAGGAATTATGTAATTTTTACTAAATATAAAAATAAAAAAATTTTGTATCAGCTTCTTATGTACTCAGAAACAGTCCACTAATAGATGTTTTATGTATACAAATCCCTTCCTGCAAATGTTTTTATATATAAACTTTTATTATTATTCTAGTATATTCCTAACAAATTCTGATATCATAAACATAATTCAAAAATAAAATTTATTAAATTTTTAAATTGTATTTCTAATTATTCATCAAATTTCTTTCATGTAGATAATAAAATATACACAATGAATAGAAAAAAATAGTAGAATTCACCAGAGGATTAAAGAGTTAAATTCACAATAAAATTTTTCAGAAGTAAATGGAAAAAAAAAGTTAAAACACTTTAAATTTAAGAGTCTAACAAAGTTAGAGCCAAAAATTTATTTCAAGAATATAAAATACTTCCAGCTGTTTACTTTTTAGTTTGTTTTTTCTTTGTTTCAAGAGTCTACACAGCAGGGGATCGAAGCAGATGCAGAGACTCACAGTCAACCTTTGGACAGAGAACCGGGAGTCTTCTGGAAGAAGGAGGAGATAGAAGTGCCCAGGGAGGAAAGGAGCCACACGAGGAGACCCACAAAGGCAGAAACAAGCTGGGCCCAGGGCCCACTGAAGAGATTGATGAATCAAACAAGGACCATACATGGAAAGGACCTAGACCCCCCGTTCAGATATAGCCTATAGACAGTCTCCACATGGTTACCTAGTAAGGGGAAAAGAGACAGTCTCTGACATGAACTAGGATAGCTGATCCTTGATCATTTCTCGCTGGTGGGGTGACAGAGACAGCCCACAGGAAAAGAGGATCCAGGAAGTCCTGCTGGGACCTGACAGCCTAGGGTCAGTCAGTAGGGGAGGAGGACTTCCCCAATCAGTGGACCAGGGAAGAGGGATAGGGGAGGAAGAAGGAGGAAGGGTGGGACCAAGAGGAGATGAGGGAGGGGGCGACAATTGGGATAGAGAGTAAGTAAATTGTAACAAAATAATAATAATTTAAAAGGAAAAAAAGAATCTAAAATATGTTAATATTGAAATATATCATAACCATATAATTATACATATGTAATATATTTAGTATAATATTGTGTTTTCATGAATAATTTTTGATTATATAATAAAAACTTACGTTTTATCATTAAAGATAACTGTTATAAATTAATTTTTGTAGCAATTGTAATAACTGTTTGTAGCAATACAAATTTGAAAAATAAGATTGTGTTTTATTCCATGATTGTTGGGAATTTTAATTCAGATAGGCAGTAAAATTTTAATTTGTCTTTTTACTGTGAATTGAGGTTGTGACTTTTATTTTGCCTTTAATATTGCAACTATATTTAATTTTCTCTCAGTAGTTAAACTTAACTTGAATCTCTGAAATAAATTCAAATTAGTCACAGCATATGATTTTTTATGCTATTGGATGAATAGGAAAAGTTAGATAATTTTTTTTGTTAGTATAGTTGTCAGGGTATTTTTTTTAATCAAGATAATCTTCGTCTTATAGAATGAGTGTTGTTTTCTCTTCTGTTATCTTGAAAAATTTAAGGCAGAGTGAAATGATTTCTCTGAAAAATCAATTGGATCTGAAGATTATATTAATGGAGAATTATATTTTCTCCATTTATCATCTTACTATTCCCTGACTGGATAGTTAAAAGTCCCTTTTCTCAGAATTCTTTGCTGTTGGGCCCATAGTTTGTACATTCTCTAAGTATTCTAGGTAATTAGACATAAAATCTGTTATCCTTTTATTGTTCATTTCATATCCATAAATTTTGTATTACTCTGTCTTCTCTAGATAAAATTGTTTCTCATTTTCTCTTTTTCATTATTTTTGTTGTGGTAAGTCTTAAAATTTCATAAGACTTTTTCACCTTTAAAACACACACTTTTATCATAGCTGCTTTGTATTTATGAACACGCTAAATGAGAGTATGAATTTTTATTCACTTCTCTCTCGCTCTTTGGTTACATTGCTGGCTCTGTTTCATCTGTTATGAAAGATGCTATAGTAGCAATGTTTTAAGATGTGGTTTCTATGTAGATAAGGTTATCCTTGAACCCACAAAGATAAACCTTACCTCTCCTTTGAGCGTTGGATCTGGGGGCATGTGCTAGAAACACCTGTATTTATAAGTTTAGTTAAAAAGTGTTAAACACTTCCAAATAGCTTTACTTAAAGATTTGAGAACCTATGTTTAATTTTGTTTTCTTCAGTGCTTGGTATGAAAGCCAGGACCTGCAGAGGCTGGAGGTCCTCTGCAGAATAGGGAGCACTACACTATTGTCAAAATCATTTTTATATATATAACTATCTTAGTACTTTGAGTTCACATATTTTAGTTACATTTACTTTTATTTTGACCTTTGAATTAAAAGAAATTCTTCATTTCAGACATTCAGTAATTATTCATTTAACTTTTATTTATTGATATCTCACCTTATGTTAATGTGATGTGGTATATAGTTTCTGTTATCTCTCTTAGAGATTGCTGAATTACTCTTATTTTATTTTTCGTTGACACCACTTATCACACACAAATTTATAGATACTGACAATTCAGTGCAATGATCCATGGGAGAAATAACTATGTTATCTAAGCCCTAGAGATGTCCAAACTGAAAGACAACACAAGCAAAGATGGATGAGGGAGGATTACAAATGCATCCTATTAATTTTCAGTAGTTAGTCAGGTTTACATTTCTGAGTTGGTGTTCTGAGTGTCGTAGAGGAAGCGCTATGAAGAAAGAGTGTTCAGGCCTGGAAGGTCTATGCAGATTGTCTCTCCCACATGACTGCCGTACATTCAAGCACAGCCACCCTACCAATTGATCTGCAGGACAGCCAGGGCTGCAAAACAAAGTCCAGGCTTGAACAACACACTCTAGTAAGGGAGCGGCTTTCTCTGACATGAACTCAGTAGCTGGCTCTTAGATCACCTCCCCCTGCAAGAGTGCAGCCTTGCTAGGCCACAAAGGAAGACAATGTGGCCAGTCCAGATGAGACCTGATAGGCTAGGGTAGATGGAAGGGGAAGAGGTCCTCCCTTATCAGTAGAGTAGGGGAGGAGCATAGGGGGGGAAGAAAGACAGAGAGTGGAATTGGGAGGAGACAAGGAAGGGGGCCACAGCCAGGATACAAATTGAATAAATTGTAATAAAAAAGAACAAACACACATACACATACACAAGACACATGTGTACATGCATGTGTGCACAGACATGGCACACATACCTTTACACAAATGCACACACATATGTGTGTGAGAGAGAGAGAGAAAGAGTAAATGAGAGAGAGAGAGAGAGAGAGAGAGAGAGAGAGATGTTTCTAGAAATCTTTGGAATTTTTCCGTAAGGTAAGAGACTCCGAGGAACAGAAGGGATTTTACAAAGTAATAGCTGTCAAAATTCTGAATTCACTCAAGGACAAAGAGAATTGTGTGCTCATCAGTCCTCAGAAGTAAGAGGAGGTGGGAATCAGCCCTGGATTGAAGCTATCATGAATGTTTCCAAGTGAGTTTAAAAGTAAAAAACAAACAAACAAACAACAAACAAACAAACAAACAAACAAAAACTCAAAATTTTAAGTGGAATTAGTAAAATCAAGGCTTCTAAAAATAATGTAAAATGATATCTTGCATCAACCAGAACTTATAAAAAACAGTAGAAAATTTGAGCTTATCAATTAAGGAAAAATAGGCAAAAAGCTTCGCAAGTGGTAGTATAACTACAAAAGTCAATAAAACAAGAATTGTAAACATAATTATAATTGTTTATGTAAGACATAAAAAACATTTATGCATTTACAGTTACTCTATGTGCCAAAAATTAGAGGATTAGAGGCATGTGACTTAAAATGTAAAATACCTAAACTCAATGCAAATATATTAAGGAGGTTAAATAATTATTAAATAGGTAATTAATAATTTAATAACTTTAATACAGACATATAATTTCTTAAATTTTTATACTTCCAATATTTAATTAATAGGTCTCAGTTTCCTTGGCATGCAAACATGAATTTAAATTTATGTTCACATTTGAAGTCCATCTTTAACATTTTTTCTGAACTCAACCACTTATTTGACAGGTGTCTAAATGCTGTTATAATGCCTTCTCTGAATAGATGAATAAAAATGGTGAAGTTGGACTGTCAAATAGAAATTATTATACAAAGTGTATTCAAAAAATTGTTCTTGCAGGAGAGGTTTGTCTTGATTAGAACACAGAGTTTTGTTGGAAGATCTCTTTGTAATAGAATACTGCAAGGATAGTTCTTAATTTTCCAGGTAAGACTCTAAAGACAGTCACTAGATTCATGTCTGTGAGGCACCGAGACAAAATGGAGTAGAAGGATATGGGTATCAAAGCAGATGCTTAAACTCATAGTCAAACTTTGGACAGAGTGCAGAGAGTCTTTTGGAAGAAGGTGGGTATAAAAGGATCCGGAGGTGATAGGATTACTACAAAGAGACCAACAAAGCTAAAAAATGCTGGGTCCAGGGAGGACTGCAGAGACTGTGCAACAATTAAGGACTGTGCATAGAGATGACATAGATCCCCTGCTCAGTTGTAGCCTATAGACAGCTCAGTCCCCATGTGGGTTCCCTAGTAAGAGGGGAAAAGATAGTCTCTGACATGAACTGGGTTTCCTGCTCCTTGATCACTTCTCCCTGGTGGGATGGCCTAGCCAGCAGACAGAGAAAGAGGATCCAGGCAGTCCTGATGGGAGCTGATAGACTAGGGTCAGAGAGTAGATAAGGACTTCTGCTATCAGTGGACTAGAGAAGAGGGATAAGGGATGATGAGGGAGACAGGGTGAGACCAGGAGGAGATGAGGGAGGAGGCTACAACTTAGATACAAAGTGAATAAATTGTTAATAATAAATAGAATAATATATAATATATAATATATGATATATTTAATATAATTATATAGAATTTAATATATAATTATAATATATAATTGTATTATATTGAAATTATTATAAATAATATTCTACAGAATTATAATAATAATTATTATTCTATTATTATTATGAAAAAGAAAAAGAAGAGGAGGATAATAAGAAGAAAATTTCTCTTAGTTCATACCCATTTCTCTGCTTTTGCCACTTGGTTTATTGCTGGGAGTCAATGAACCTATGCTAGGCACAGTTTGAGATCAATGTCTTTTACAGAATGAGTCTCTGCTCTCTTCTGTCTTCAGGTGTTGGTCTGCAGTGTTCTAGAACAAACCTAATTTGGATATCATTATTATTTTTAATAAGTTTCTATTCTGACCTAAACTCCTCATGTAGTCAAGATTTCCAATTGAGCAGCATAGTCCTGATAGTTGTTGATCCCAATATTAACCATCTTCTACAATCTTCCTTTACCCTTTGGTGTTGCTTTCTAAAATCAACAGCACTTTTTCCTATGCAGTTTCTTCTTCACTTCCATAATTTCCCTGACTTTGCAAGTTTATTAAAGAGTTGTCAATGGTAACTATCCTAAAGTGCACAAATATGCTTCCTATTGCCCACCTAGCAACAAATGTCTTTACACGTTCAAATTCCAAAGAAAATAGAAACCCAACTGTCTTCTTCCATCAAGTCTAGGTGTCTCCTGTTGTTGTACATTAGTGATCAACTAAAATTACTCTTCTTATGATAAAAACTACTTAAATAAATATTTTATTATATGAATTTCAATTTTATCTTTTTTTACCCATTTTACTGTAACTTTAAATACTTTAATTTTCTTTAATTAGCTATTGGGTTCCTCATATCCTGGTTTTGTTGCTTCTCAAATAATAATTTATTTTTGAATACATACATATATATAATATATAATATATATATATGTTATTATCTTCAGGGTCTCTTATGATTTCTAAATCTTCAACTGCCTAATTATCAGGCCTTTTTTCCCCTGTCAAGACAGAGTTTTTCTGTGTGGTTCCAGTTGTCCTGGAACTCATCCTATAGAATAGAATGTCCTTGAACTATGAAATCCATCCATCTCTGATTCCCAAATTCTGGGACTAAAAGTATGTACCACAATGCCCAGCTTAATCACACTGTTTATAGTACCTGTGTGCTCTGAACTTTGTATCTATACACTGAGTAAATTAATATGTCTCAAAGACACAGGTCTCATTCCAAAAGTCTAGTTAGATCATCATGAACAAGTGCAGTAACCAGAGTCAACATATATGATTACTAACAAAATCATAGGCTATATTAATCATTCAGCAACCTGAGGAGGAGGAAAAACAGAGGAAGGATAAGGAAGCACAACCCAGAAAAGTTTAAGAAGTAATATTTCAGTTAAAGAATAAGCGGGGGGTAAATATAATTCCCATATTTGGTGTGTTGCTGATTGTCTTCAGGCCAAGAAAATCTATCTGTACTATTTTTTTTTTATTATATAGAAACATCCTGTTCTTACACCTACTCCAAAGCTAACCATAAGCATTGAGCCTTCTGCTCAATCTCCATGCACTAAAGTAATTGAATTAAGTCTTCGAGTCATTACTGGGCTAGTTTCAGGACTCCTGGGGTTCCACAGACCATCAGCAATGCTCTTGTTACTAGCCCTGTAGTCACTATTCAGCTGACTGCTACTACATTTCTATTTTAACATCTGCATCTTGGAGCACAGACTCAAAGCTCCCCCATAGTTGCTGCAAATATTGGTCTTCACTGGAAGTGATATCTTCTTTTATTAAAAAGTAGTAGTGAATGGGAGGCATGAGGAAGAATAATTTTAAAATGTAAGTAATGAGTAAACATGTTCTACACATCAATTTTGATGATCCATATTGTAGCTAAAACAGGACTTGTATTCTTTTTATTTTATTTTATTTTATATTAATTACAGTGTGGAGAGCCGAGGTTCAGAAGCCACTACAAGATGGCGCCGGCATCCGGTCTCTGTACTGGTAACAAGCTTTGGGGCGCATGTGCTGGATGCGAAAGCGTGCCAAGCCGCTGGCCGACCCCGGGCCGTCAGATGGGTAATGAGTAAGCAGCCAATCAGGGTATGACACATCACTCCACGTCACTTAGGTGCAATCAGGGCTTATTTAAGCAGCACCACTTTGGGGCCTGGGGTCTTCCTCCTTTCATCGCTTGATAATAAAGCCTGCTGCAGAAGGATCCTGTTGTCCATGTGCGTTCTTGCTAGCGAGACGATTACACGGGTCGCAACATTACAGTTTATTCGCTTTGTATCCCCCATAAGCCCCTCCCTCCTCCCCTCCCAGCCCCACCCTCCCTTCCCCTTTTTCTCGCTTGCCCCTCCCAAGTCCACTGATAGGGGAGGTCCTCCTCTCCTTCCTTCTGATCTTAGTCTATCAGGTCTCATCAGGAGTGGCTGCACTGACATCTTCTGTGGCCTGGTAGGGCTGCTCTCCCCTCAGGGGGAGGTGATCAAAGAGCAGTCCAAACAGATTATGTCAGAGGCAGTCCCTCTTCCCATTGCTATGGAACCTACTTGGATACTACGCTGTCATGGACTACATCTGTGCAGGGATTCTAGGTTATCTCCATGCATGTTCCTTGGTTGGAATATGAGTCCCTGGGGAGACCCCTGTGTTCAAATTTTCTGGTTCTGTTGCTCTCCTTGTGGGGTTCCTGTCCTCTGAAAGGCTCTGCCCTACAGACTATCAAAGCAGACACTGAGACTTAAGGTCAACTGATGGGCAAAGTGCATGGAATCTTAAGTAAGAAGTGGGAAATAGTAAGATCTGGAGCAGACAGGACTTGTATTCTTAATTCAACCTTTCCTCAAGTTATCAGCATCTTTGACTATTAGAAAATATAATAGAAAATCTAATAGAACCCTGTCTACCGTCCAGTGGTTTCACTGCAACTTTGTAGTAATGGCTTAAGTCAGCTCATCTCCCTCCTTCGTTTATTTAATTATTTAATTACTTCACTGTTTATTTTATTTGTGTCTGATGTTTTGAGGTAGTCATATCTGTGTTACAGAACATAACTACAGGTCAGAAGTCAAATTTGGAAATTTGTTTCTCCTTCAGACTTGGGGTATGATGATAGAAATCAGGTTGCCAGGCTTGTGCAAGGGGCAATGCGTATATTTCATTTTAACTAAACAACAAGTACATGGGTGTATAATGGTTATTTCACCATTAGTTTGAGTCAGTCGTCTTTGTCATTATGTGAGTGTTGCTGTGCAAACAATCTTGACCCAAATGCTGTTAGGGTACTGTGGATAATCATGATAAAAAGGGCGACACCGGACAGCACTCTGAGGGTGCCCCTCCTTTCTTTTCCTACTAAGAATTATGAGTTCAGCACGAACACTAGCCATTTCAGAATCCCTGAGGACCTTTTTTCTGATGTGTTTAAAATTTTCCCGACACCAGAAAAACAACAATTGAATGACGACCAGATGGCAATTTGGCTGGAAGCGAGAGGAGCAGTGAAGCATTACTGGCAAATTAGAGATTTAAATATTTCCTCCAAGCAGATCAACCTAACGGTCTGGGACAGGATCACTCGATGACTCTATATCAAGTTTATTTATCTCTTTATAAGGAAGTTTTGGGCTCATTGATATCCCAATTTGGGTTAGATATGACTGGTAGATTAAACAGTACTATTTTCTTTTCAGGTATTAAATCTCAGAAGTACCAGGGTGAATCCTTCATAATCTTCGTGTCTCAGGAGCAAGAAGGGTAACGCTGAAGTGCATACTGAAACCTTGGAAACAAGCTTGTACTCTCTATTGAGGAGAGTAAAAGACGTTGAAAATCCCCCAATTGTTCCTTACCTTGTCATCTTTTTTCTTTTCTTTCTTTTTTTTTTTTTTACAGATTATGGGATCAAGGGAGTTTTCATGTCCTGAGACATAATTCTGGTCTTAAAAATTTCTGAAAAGACTCTTTGATGTTACAGATAATTGCCACAATCAGGTTTTATAAGAATTGATGGGAAATCTGTCAGCACCTGAGGCTTTTCCAGGGTTTATGGCTTAGATTTGGGTTTTCACACTTTTAATGATATTTTGTTGTCCAAATGATTGACTTAATGGAGGGAGTGAATTGAAAGTAAGGCCCATCATTCTTCTTCCTGCATGGCATAGAACTAAAAAATATGTTGACTAGATTCAAACTACTTCGTAAGAAATTGAATGCTTTAGTTCACCTCTCTGAGTTATTGGCTTAGTTAAATTAATACATATTGTGTGGGCATCGTAGCATTTTATAGGCCATATAAAACTGATGAGAAAATACCAATTAAGCACTATCAAAATTATTAAAAATGAGTATTGTATTTACGCTGTGATATTGATACAAATAAATGAATAAATTTGCATGTAGTATGTACATCTTATTCCCTGTAAAATTCTGGAGGTGGTAACTATTTTCAATTAAAGGAACTACAAAATAAAAATTACACACAAAATTAATTAATGAATTACACAAAAATTATGTCTTTACATTATGTGTCTAAAATCTATTTCAAAAACAAGCATCTTGGAAACAAATGTAATTCTGTTCATCATGTTATGTTGGCAGTTATCACTGCTTAAATTCTGATTCAATCATGATCACAAAAGCCGACTATTTGAATATGGATAACCGCACAATAATATGTAGTCAAGTCTGAAAATTATATCTATTATTAAAATGTTCTAAAAGTTATTTCCTAATTCATTGCAGGTATTTGTATATACAGTAATTTATGGAAGAATACACACCTCATTATATGGCAAAACTATTGGCTACATTTATTGAGATATGAATTACGTTAAACTCATTTCGTTCCCATGCCCTGCATTTGTACAGTTGAGAATGTCTCTATTAATTATGCAGGTCTGCTGCGGTGAAGACCCTGTCCATGTCTACCTTGTAGAATATTTAACTTGGGCCACTGAGAACAGAATAAGACTCTAGACTGGCCTAGCCTATAACGTGACTGGTAATGCACAAGAAATGTTTTATGCAATTTATTACAAGGATGCAAAGACAAGTGGCCTTAGTTGTTGATGTACTGCAACCATCAAGGCTATGTTTTTTGATAGCCATCTGATTATCTAATGCAAGAAACTCTAGCAACAAATATAATGTGGAGGACTTTAAAATGACAGGGGGTGTGCTTCATTATTACTTGTCATTTGCATCTCTTTACTCATAATATGTAAATCCAATGGTATCACATTATCTTCCAGATACTTTGACCAACACATTCCAAATTACTCCAGCATGTCAGTGTGGTATTTGCCACTTTCATGGGAGAGTTGGAACTCACATGTTTGCCTAGTAGTTGAATGAGGAAAAACATAACAATAAGTACCTTAGGAGAACTGGAAACTGAACATTGTACCACTCATCTATAGATTATAGAATATTTAACTTGGGCCACTTGAGTCAAGATGTAGAAAAACACAGACTTCCATATGTATAAACACTGTTTGATCTGGGACTTGTGGGGATTAATTTTTTTCTCTAACCACAGTCTTGAAAGAGATGAGGCATTATCCACTGGAGACATTTCATGTCTGGTACTGTAAACATGGTCAAAGTCCACAACCAGGAACATCATAGATCTTATGGAAAAAAAAAAAAAAGATGTTTGCTCAATGGTAGTGCTATCTGCACTTTCTTCCAAATACCTATGTTGTATTCATGGATTTCTGCTGATGCCCACCGTAGTTAAAGGAGGTGTCTCATCAGAACCACAAAACAACTGAAGCTCTCTTATTACAAAAAAAATAGCGTTTCATGTAGAGACGCATTAGTAGTCAAAGTGCTGAGAATAGGCAATTGTGATTGTTCAGCCATAAATGGTACATCTATTCCACACAAATACAAAACCATCCCACTGAAGCTCAGAGAACTTTAAAGAAGAAGGGTAAGAGTAATAAAGGAGCCAAAGTTGATGGAGAAATTCTGTGAAAGGCAGGCCTCTAGACACGACACTCCTATTCCTAAATGAACACACATTGCCATGCTGCCTGCACAAAACCTGCACATTACCAAGGCAGCAAAGAACGTGTGGGAAGGTGCCCACCAAATAGTGGGGGTTATTGGCATGACTGGATTCTTCAAGAATAAGTAAAAAATAGATTTAAAAGGAACTGGTAGAAGGGGTGGGAGCTATGGGTATGTGTACAGCATGAGCCTGATTTCAGATCTTCAGCACCCAGATTGTAATGTTAAACCTTGATTTTCACCTTCACACACCTGAGAAGATGGAATCTCCATTGAAAAACTGGAACCATTAGATTGACCTATTTGAATGTATGTGGTCTATTTTCTTGGTTGGTAACTCATGTAGAAGGGCTTAATCTTAGGTGGTACCATCTTTAGGAAAGTGGTCTGTGCTGTAGAAGAAGGCTAACTGACCCTAAGATAAAGATGGCCAACATGCCACTAAGCAATATTCCTCCATGGCTTCTGTTTCAATTTACATTTGAGCTCCCATTCTAAATTCCTCACTGATATGTCCTGTCTTAGAAATGTAAACCTTCTGAACTTTTACCTTGAAAAGGTATTGAGTACTTAGTCCTTAATGGGCTGTTCTGTGATAGCTAGGAAGATAAAAATGTTGGATGGAAATGAAGAGAATAGATATTTAGCAGATGATATCAGCAGCAGTGTTGGTATGTGTCTTGAAGTCTGTCAGGGCCCTTCATATAAATATTTGAGTTAAGAATCTATGAAAATGAAACCTTGTGTGCCTCATGGACTGATGAATGAAAATCAGGTGGTGTTGAATAATCAGTCATAATCAGCAGAGGCCACACACCATTCATTTGAGATAGAGTTATTCTAAGAACTATTTTCTTATTGCTGGACAAGGGAGGCAAACCTACACATCAAGACTGAAGCAGAACTCATACAATGTATAAGAATCTCCCACAAGGTCCTTATTTTGGGGGCATGGAGAGGTTTTGAGGGAACATCTGAGGTTTGGTACAATTTGGCAAGGTTTTGTCATAAGGATTCTTTTGTTGCTGTGTTCTCTTAGCAGCATAGTAGCCTTTGGTTTTACACTAAGTGCCAGGCCTATCTATTGTCAGCTTTTTGCCCATGTGAGCGGTGTTTGGAAAGGGTTCCATCTCATGGAGATGGCCTTACATATAAGCAATAAAACAATAATTTGTTATCCCCAAAAGTTTTGTGCCACTATTGCACTAGTATTTCTGGAAGTTAGAGCACCATTGTAGATCTAAGGGTTCACAGCTGGGTTGATATTCACATTTCTGTTTTGGTAACATGCAGAGTATCTTACATACCAAGAATACTAGTCAGTATGGGTAAAGGATCTAGGTAGACACCAGCTCAAGTTTTCTATGTTCAGTATGTTATAAAGATGCTGTCTTCAGCAATAGGGCCTTAGCACAGTTTGTGTAGGGCAACAGGCTTAGCAATAGGCTGGGTGGTTTAATAGTTCCCATGAGGCACCTTTGGCCAGCAACTCAATTATATGTAGCTTATTCCCAGATATAGAGGATAGAGGCTTCATTTGGTGATGAGAGATCCAGCGTGTGTGTGTGTGTGTGTGTGTGTGTGTGTGTGTGTGTGTGTCTGTCTCCCTTGTTATTTTTTTTCAGAATTAGATTTTTTATGTTTTTGTTATTTTTATTTATTATAGTTTATTCACTTTGCATCCCCCCATACATCCCTTCCTCCTCCCCTCACAATCCCAACCTCCCTCTTCCCCACCCCTGTCCCTCTCCCAGTCCACTAAAATGGGAGGTCCTCCTCCCCTTCCCTTTGATCCTAGTTTATCAGGTATCATCAGGAGTCGCTGCATTGTCTTCTTCTGTGGCCTGGTAAGGCTGCTCCCCCCCTAGGGGGGAGAGGTGATCAAAGAGCAGGCCAATAAGTTCATATCAGAGACAGTTCCTGTCCCCATTACTATAGAGGCCACTTGGATACTGAACTGCCATAGACTACTTCTGTGCAGGGGTTCCAGGCCATCTCCAAGAGTGGTCCTTTGCTGGAGTATCAGTTTCAGAAAAGACCCCAGTCCCCAGAATTTTAGGATCTGTTGCTGTCCTTGTGGAGCTCCTGTCCTCTCCAGGTCTTACTATCTCCCACTTCTTTCATAAGATTCCCTGTACTCTGCCCCAAGTTTGGCTATGAGTCTCAGCATCTGCCTCAATACCCTGCAGGGTAGAGCCTTTCAGAGGGCCTCTGTGGTAGGATCCTGTCCTGTTCCCTGTTTTCTGCCTCCTCCAATGTCCATCCTCTTTGCCGTTATGAATGGGGATTGAGTATCTTAGCCAGAGTCCTCCTTCCTAATTAGCTTCCTTAGGTGTACAGATTTTAGTATGTTTATCATATAATACATGTCTAGTATCCATTTATGAGTGAGTATATACCCTGTGTGTCTTTCTGCTTCTGGGATACCTCACTCAGTATGATCTTTTCCAGTTCCCACCATTTACCTCCAGATACTTGCAAACCGAATACAAGAACACATCAAGGACATCATCCACTATGATTAAGTAGGCTCCCTTGTTATTTGATGATTCCATTTAGATATCTTCAGTTAAAACTAGATATACATATATTATATGTTATATATATAAAATCTTTCCCATATAGCTCTTCAAATGGCCCTTCGTATTGATGCCCCTTCTGTATTCTCTCCCTCACACCCCAATTAAAACAACCTCCACATTTAATCATCTCATTCCGGTGACATCCCTCCCCCACATAACAATCTATTCTATTACACCTTCCTATCTCTCTAATCTGCAATATTCAGATTCAGATTCAATATAATCTCCATCAACATACCAACACAATTCTTAACAGAAATTAAAAGGACAATTTTAAACTTCATATGAAAACACACACACACACACACACACACACACACACACACACACAACGAAGAAGAATAGAATAGCTTAAACCAGTGGTTATCAAACTTTCTAATGACTCTTTAACGGAGAACCTCCTGTTGAGGTGACTTCCAAGAATAAAATTATTTTCGTTCCTGCTTCAAGACTGTAATTAAGCTGCTGTTATGTAAATATCTGTATTTTGTGATGGTCTTAGTTGACACCTGTGAAAAGTACCTTCAAGCTTGAAGAGGTCACCACCCACAGGTTAAGAACTTCTGGCTTTAACAATCGTGAATAATAAAAGAACTGCTTCTAGCTTGTTTCCTGTTTTCTTCTTCTGATGTCCTTCCTCTTTGCCTTTCGGGATGGGGATTGAGCATTTTAGTCATGGTCCTCTCTCTTGATTAGTTTCTTTAGATGTACAGATTTTAGTAGGTTTATACTATATTACAAGCTAGAAACCCACCACAGAGGGCCTCTGAAAGGCTCTGTCCTGCAGACTATCAAAGCAGATGCTGAGACTTATGGCCAACTGTTGGGCAGAGTGCATGGAATCTTATGTAAGAAGTAGGAAATAGTAAGATCTGGAGAGGACAGGAACTCCACAAGGAGAGCAACAGAACCAGAAATTTGAACACAGGGGTCTTCCCAGAGACTCATACTCCAACCAAGTACCAGGCATGGAGATAACCTAGAACCCCTGCATAGATGTACTCCATGGCAGTTTAGTGTCCAAGTGGGTTACATAGTAATGGAAAGAGGGACTGCCTCTGATATAATCTGTTTGGCCTGCTCTTTGATAACCTCCCTCTGAGGGGGTAGCAGCCTTACCAGGCCACAGAAGATGACAATGCAGCCAGTCCTGATGAGATCTGATAGACTAAGATCAGAAGGAAGGAGAGGAGGACCTCCCCTATCAGTGGACTTGGGGAGGGGCATGTGTAAAGAAAGGGGTAGGAGGGTGGGATCAGGAGGAGGGAGGGGCTGATGGGGGAGTATAAAGTGAATAAAGTGTAATTAATAAAAATAAAAAAAATGACTTTAAAAAATAAAAATGAAAATAAAAGAACTGCTGGAGGTATCATCATTCCTTATATGAAATTGTACTGCAGAGCTATAGTAATGAAAACAAAAATGAAATATACATGTCAATGAATGGAATCCCATAGAGGACCCCGACCCAAGTCTGCACACACCTAGGCAGACTTTAATTTTGATAAAGATGCCAGAAATCCACACTAGGAAAAAGAAAAAACAGATCCATACTTATCATCCTGTACAAGAATCAACTCTAAATCGATCAAAGATCTCAGCATATGACCAGGTACTTTGAATTTCACAAAAAAAGAAAATGAGGAATAATTCTGAAGTCATTAGCACTGCAAAAGACCTCCTGAACAGAAAGCAGATAGCACAGGCAATAAGAACAACAAAATAACAACTAATAAATGGGACCTTGTGATATATAAAGGCTTCCGTATGAGAATGGACAGCACCTTTCAGACAAAGAGGTAAGCTACTGAATGGGAAAAGATTTTCACCAAGTATATATCCAACAGATGGCTATTATATAAAATATATAAAGATCTCAAAACTGAGCACAAAAACAAACAAATAAACAACCCATCAAATAATCCAATTAAGAATGGAGTACATCTTACCCATGGTCCTTCTTCTGGTTTAGCTTATTTAGGTATAGATTACAGTATGTTTATCCTATGTTTATATGCATGTTTATCCTATATTATATGTGTAATATCCATTTCTGAGTGAATATATACCATGTGTGCATTCCTGCTTCTGGGATACCTCATCAATCCTCACTCAGAAAGGCAAACAAGATGGACATCCAAAGAGAGAGAAAACAAGGAACAGGACAGGAGCCTACAAGAAAGGGCCTTTGACTCTACCTAGTGGGGTATCAGAGCAAATGCAGAGACTCATAGCCAAATTTTGGGCATAATGCAGCAAATCTTATGAAAGAAAGGGAAGACAGAAAGACCTGGAGAGGACAGGAGCTCTACAAGGAGAGCAACAGAAACGAAAAATCTGGGCCCTGGGGTCTTTTGTGAGACTGATACTCCAACGTTGTATAGAGATAACCTAGAACCCCTGTACAGATGTAGCCCATAGCAGCTCAGTCTCCAAGTGGGTTCCTGAGTAATGGGAACTGGGACTGTCTCTGACATGAACTCAGTGGCTGGATCTTTGATTATCTCCCCGTGAAGGGGGAGCAGCCTTACCAGGCCACAGAGGAAGACAATGCAGCCATTCCTGATGAGACCTTATAGACTAGGTTCAGAGATAAGGGGAGGAGGAAGTCCCTTATCAGTGGACTAGAGAAGGTACATGGGAGGAGATTAGAAAGTGAGAGTGGGACAGTGATGTGATGAGGAAAGGGGCTACAGCTGGGATACAAAGTGAATGAACTTTAGAGAATTGAAGTTTTTTTTGTTTTTTGTTTTTTTTCAAACAATTCTTTCACTTGCTTGGTTAGAGTCACACCAAGGTATTTTATGTTATTAGTGGCTATTTGAAAGAGTGTTGTTTTCCTAATTTCTTTCTCAGCCTTTGATATACAGGAGGGCTTCTGATTTTTTATTTTTTATTTTTTGAGTTAATTTTGCATCCAGTCACTTTGCTGAATATATTTATCAGCTGAAGGAGTTCTCTGGTTGAATTTCTGGGGTCACTCATGTATACTATCATATCATCTGTGAACAGTCATAGTTTGACTAAGGGCTTGTCTATCTTGTTGATTTTATCAAAGAACCAGCTCTTGGTTTCATTGATTCTTTGAACTGTTTTATTTGTTTCTAATTTATTGAATACTGCCCTGAGCTTGAATATTTCCACCCATCTACTTCGCTGGGTGTGTCTTCTTTTTTTACTAGGGCTTTCAGGTGAACTATTAATTTGCTTGTATGTGATGTTTCAAATATCTTCTTGAAGGCACTTAGTGCTATGAACTTTCCTCTTAGCACTGCTTTCATTGTGTCCCATAAGTTTGGGAATTGTACCTTTATTTTCAATGAATTCTAGAAAGTCTTTAATTTTTTCTTTATTTCTTCCTTAATCCAGATGTCATTTAGTAGCAAGTTGTTCATTTTCCATGGATGTTTAGGCTTTTTGCTATTCTTGTTGTTATTGAGGTCCAGCTTTAGACCATGGTGGTCAGACAGGATACAAAGGATTATTTCAATCTTCTTGTATCTACTGAGAAATTGAAGAAGATATCAGAAAATAGAAAGATCTCCCATACTCATGGATTGATAGGATTAACATAGTGAAAATGGCCATCCTGCCAAAAGCAGTCTACAGATTCATTGCAATTCCCATCAAATACCAACACAATTCTTTACAGACCTTGAAAGAAAAATTCTCAACTTCATATGGGAAAAGAAAAACCCTAGAATTGCTAAAATGATTCTTTACATCAAGAGATCAACTGGAGGTATCTCCATCCCTGATTTCAAGCTGTACTAGACAGCAATAGTAAAAAAAAAAAAAACAAAAAAACAAAAAAAAAAAACACTGCATGGTATTGGCATAGAAACAGAATGGTGGATCAATGGAACCACATAGAAGACCCAGAAATAAACCCACACACCTATGGATACTTGATTTTTGAACAAAGAAACCAAATCCATTCAATGGAAAAAAGACAGCATCTTCAACAAATGGTGCTGATCCAGCTAGATGTCTACATGCAGAAAAATGCAATTAGAACCATATTTGTCACCCTGCACAAAACTAAAGTTCAAGTTAATCAAAGACCTCAACATAAAACCAGATACACTAAATCACTTAGAAGAAAAAGTGTGGAAGTGCCTAGAATAAGTTGGCACAGGAGACAACTTTCTGAACAGAACACCAACAGCATAGGCTCTCAGATCAACAATCAATAAATGGGACCTCATGAAACTGAAAAGCTTCTGTAAAGCATAAGACAATGTTGTCAGAAGAAAACGACTGTCTACAGACTGGGAAAGGATCTTCACCAACCATATATCTGACAGAGGGCTAATATCCCAGATATCTAAAGAACTAAAGTAGTAAATAACAACAAACCAAGTAATCCAATTAAAAATGAGTTACAGAGCTAAACAGAGAATTCTCTGTAGAGGAATAGAGAATGGCAGAAAAACACTTAGAACTGCTCAGCATCCTTAGCCATCAGGGAGATTCAAATCAAAATGACCCTGGGATTTCACCTTACAGCCATCAGAATGTCTAAGATCAAAAACTCAAGTGACATCACACGCAGAACCTTGATCCATTGCTGGCAGGAATGTAAACTCATACAACCACTTTGGAAATCAATCTGGCATTTTCACAGACAATTAAGAATACTTCCTCCTCACTATCTAGCTATACTACTCCTAGATATATATCCAAATGATGCTCAAGTGTACAACAAGGACATTTGTTCATCCATGGTCATAGCAGCCTTATTCATAACAGCCAGAACCTGGAAACAACACAGATGTCCCTCAACGGAGGAATGGATACAGAAATTGTGGTACTTTTACACAATGGGATACTCCTCAACAATTAAAAAACAAGGAAATCATGAAATTTGCAGGCAAATGTTGGGATCTAGAAAAGATCATCCTGAGTGCCAGAAGCAGAAAGATACACATGGTATATATCACTCATAAGTGGATACTAGACCTAAAAGATAGGATAAACCTACCAAAATCTGCACACCTAAAGAAGCTAAACAAGAACGAGGACCCAGGGTAAGATGATCAGTCCTCACTTTGAAAGACACATGGGATGGACACTGGAAGTAGGAGCAAACAAGTAACAGGACAGGAGCCTACTATAGAGGGCCTCTGAAAGACTCTACCTAGCAGTGCATCAAAGCAGATGCTGAGACTCATAACCAAACATTGCAGAGTGCAAGGAATCATGTGAACGAAGGGGGAGTTAGTATGACCTGGAGAAAACAGGAGCTCCGCAAGGACCAAATGTATCTGGGCACAGGGGTCTTTCCTGAGACTAATTCACCAACCAAGGACCATTCATGGGTATAACCTAGAACCTCTGCTCAGACAGAGCCCATGGCATCTCAGTATCAAAGTGGGTACCCTAGTAAGGGGAACAGGGATTGTGTCTGACATGAACTCAGTGGCTTTGAACACCACTCTGCCCACGAGGGAGGAACTGCCTTGCTAGGCCTCAGAGGAGGACATTGCAGCCAGTCCTGATGAGACCTGATAAGCTAGGTCAGATGGAAGTGGAGGAGGGCTTCCCCTATCAGTGGACTCGGAAAGGGGCAGGGAGGAGATGAGAGACGGAGGGAGGGATTGGGAGGGAATGGGGGAGAGGTCTACAGCTGGGATACAAAGTAAATAAACTGTAAATAATATAAAAAAATAAAAAATTACTAGAAAAACAAAGTGAATAAACTGTATTTAATAAAAAATAAATAAATTATAAAAAAAGAATGAAGTACAGGTTCTCAAAAATAGGGGATAAAAGTTATTATTGTTCAACATCCTTAGTCACCAGGCACATGAAAGCCAAAAGTACCTTCCTTGAGATTCCATCTTATACTAGTTAGCTGTCAGAATGACCATTCTCAACAAAACAAATTATAGCTCATGCTTCAAGCATTTGGCATAAAAGGATTACTCATCTATTGCTAAAAGGAGTACACATTTGTCAGCCACTATGGAAATCCTTGTGGTGTTTCCTCAGAAAGCTTGAAATAGATCCACCTCAAGTTCAAGAATTACCAGTCTTGGAGAAATACCCCAAAGGACACTACATAATACTACAGAGCCACTTGCTCAAACATGTTAATTCCTGCTTTAATCAAAATAGGAAGAAATTAAAAACAGCCTAGATATCTATCAATAGATGAATGGGTAAAGAGAATGCTACATTTATACAATGGACAATATCTACCTGTTAAGAATTAAATTCTGAAATTCACAGGTAAATACTTGGGCCTAGGGGAAACAAAACAAAACAAAACAAAGCGCAAAACATCTTGACCCAATACCCAAAAGGCAAATATGATATTTGTTTATATGTGAATGTTATATCTTAATTTTTTAGGAAACAGTCTACAACCCATTTAACCACAGAAACCAGGTTTTTTTGTACAAGACCTTCAAAGTAAAGCAATCCCCCAGCTCTCATATTCTATTCATTAATTAATTTATTTAACTATCTATCTTATTTATTTACTAATTTTTATTTTTTGTTATTTATTACAATTAATTCACTTTGTATGCAAGCCACAGCCCTCTCCCTCGTCTTCTCCCAATCCCTCCTTCCCTCCAACGTCCATCCCCTATGCCCATTTCATATTAATATAGGCTTGAGCAGTGAAATTCTACCTATACTGACAGTAATATGATGGCACTAGCTACTGTTTCTGAAATATAACTGAGAAATCCAGTTAAGAGAGAAATTTATATTAAAAATCTATTCTCATAATAGATCATGAAAACATCTACTATTTAATAGAAGGTCAGTCCACATGTCAATGAGAAGAAATAACTAGAAGCAACTGAGAAATTAGCAGATACTATTATCAAGAAAAACATAATGTACAAAAAGCATTTGTTGAGCTGAACAGCTGAGATTTATCATAGAATTCAAGGCTATAAAGAGCTAAGTATTGATCAATGCAATCCAATCTATTAACAGGCTAAAGAAGAAAACAAAAATCACTGGAAGCAATCAAGAAGCAATGAAAAATCATTTTGCAAAAATGAACAATTATGATATTTTGAGAAAAGTAGAAAATAGAAGAACTGTTTCAATTTTATAGAGAATTTCTAAACATAGGTTGATGGTTAACATACAATATACCTAATGATAAAGGACTGGATGCCTCTTTCTTGTCCTTCAGGGTCGGGGACTAACAAAGGATGTCAACTTTCATGACCATTATTTAATATAGTCCTGAAAACTCTAGTCAACAAAGCAATGCAAGACAAAGAAATTAACAGGCATATACCAGAAAAGGGGAAAATAAAAGCAGCTCTCTTTATTAACATGTGACAGTATTATACATTCATAAAATCCTAAAGAATCTACCAATAAAATTAACAATCAGCTGAGTTCAGCAAGGTCAAGGACTACAAGATGTATAAAAATATTTTTAAAATGATAAAATGTTTTTATAACCTACTGATAAACACAGAAACAACAACATTAAAATGCTATGCCATCGTAACCACTAAAAATGAGCCAGGTATAAAGTCAACAAAAATGCTTTCTGCAAATGACCCAGAGATGATGAAAGCTAAGATCTCAGCTAATTCCTGGTTACTTGAGAGTCATATGGATGAAGAAAAAGGTACAACATTGATAAGCAATTTAGTCAGGATAAAGTATTTCTAGACCTGGAGCTGATTCCTTGGTTAGGAGTGAGTCCTGCTCTTGAGAGGAGCCTAGCTTGCATCCCAGGTCCCAACACAGGTGACTCCCAAAGTCCTGGAACTTCAGCTCCTTGGGATCTAACACCATGTTCTGGCCTCTTCAAGTGCTTGCACTCACATGCATATTGCCTTCCAGCATACAAATGTGCACAGTTGTCCAAATAAAATACATCTTTAAATATTATATTTACAAATAAATGGATTAATTGTATTTTAAAAAATATGTTAAAATAAAAAAAATTTAGAACAGTAAAAAACTGGAAAAGGAAAAAATGCTAGAAAGAAAATATATTTCATGCAGAAGTTAAACAAAGTGTCTTTGTCAGATACAATTAGGCATAAAAGTGAAAGAGAAAAGGCTGTCCCTAAGTAGGCCCACACAGGTGTATCTGACTAAATTTCAGGAAATCCAGAACACCTTGTTCCAGAATATTTTAATAAAAGGCAGTGTTAGAACATTTGGGGGAAATTATCTATGACGTACAAATTCTATTTTATGTAACATTTAACTCAAAATAGGTAGGTCATAGACTTAAGTATAGATTTAAAACCTATAAAATATTTTGAACAAAGTAGAGAAAAATATTAATGCTCTAGAGCAAAGCAACCTGCTTAGTTTTACATGAAAAAATATGTCCCTTAAAAGAAAATGAATGCTTTGGAATCCATAGAAATCAAAACTTTAATAGTTTAAGGTTAATTATAAACCTTTCCATATGAGGTAATTGTTATTGTCACTTGGGGTAACATTACAATGAATCTACAGAAAGTTTGGGACAGATGAGCATTTTGGTAAAAATACTTTTAATCAAGTAACAATTGGTATTTTTCCATTTGTTGTGTTAACATTCTTCATTTGTACATTGCATTTTTAGTTGTACAAATGTGTTTTGTTTCATAATCAAATTAATTGCAAATATTTTGAGATACTCTAAATGGGTCTCTAGAAAAAATAGTTAATTGTTGGTGTACAAAAGCAACACTTAATTTGTGTTGATTTTCACATGCAAAGTGTTATATTGTTAAATCTACTACTATGAATTGTGAAAACACATTTTTTTTGTGCACATGTGTTGAATGTCTTACATGGAATGGTTTGAACTTCAATCAATCACCAAATCTCTGAACAGAAATGGTCACAACTCCCTATGTGTATTTATGGGGCTCCCAAGTGGCTCTGATATATTGGATTATGGATGTTCCCTAAAACGACTTTAAATAATTTTCAAACAGTTGAATGGGATTTTCCACTCATACTAAAATGTCCACAGTTTATAATAAACCAAAAAAATCAGATTTTGTTTGTTCTTTGTTTTGGCTCATCAAGCATAAAAACAAATGAATAACTCCAGGAATTTTTATAGGCTCACCATGCAGAGTATTTAGTGCAATTTGTGTCAAAAAGTACAAACAGAAGTCAAAACCCTCAAATTTAAATAACGAGACAGAAATTGTGTGTTCTGACTTGTCACTTGCACATTTTTTAGGTAGATGACAGGAGCTCTCTGGGTAGAAAATGATGTTATTTTTAGAAAATTGAAAGCTTTTCACTAGTTTGTTGAGAACCATTTATCTTGTATTACTTGATGCTTCTTTCTGTTTTGGGCCAGGCTGATATACCTAGGAAAAGAAGGATGATTCTAAGTCCTGCAAAGGCTGGAAAATATAACTGTTTATGGATAATAAAGTCCTTCCATTAATTGACAACTACAGGTTTTGATAAGAGAGTATTAGTTACGTTGGGCTGATTTCAGAATCAATACTTATCACTATTGCTATGTTTGAGGTTCTTGTGAGGATGGAGAACGGATGATTTAGTAAGAATTGCCCTGGAGAAGAGAACAAATGATCATCTTCAATCAAACCTTGGACTCTCAGGGAGGTCCTCTCCTCAGCAGCTCAGAATGGTAAAAACTAGGAAACACAGAGGAGTAGAAGCATCCATCTTCCTGCTTTTCTATTTCACCAGTTCTCCTCTGCACCCACGCCTTCAGATTACCATTAATGGCTCCATTGAGAAACCCAGGAAATAACAATGTGTTAGGAATGAGTGCAAGTTGGGGGTTGAATAAATAACAGAATTGTATGGAGTGAGGAACAGAAAGGCTCAGTTTGACTGACAGAAGTTTTGCTTTTGCAAATGAACGGTAATGACACACATAATCTGTAGGGAGGTTTCAGCAAAAGAAAGAATGGTAGCAGGATTTCTCCTTCCTTTGACCAATGCAGCTGTTGGGGAAGGGACAGAAGTGAGTAGAAACCCCCTTACAAAACAGCAAATGAAGAACCAAAAGTAAATTACTGAAACTACTAGGCAGTACAGATTAGATAGAAGGAAAAAAAAAGGGAATACTTTAAAAAGATCAGAGAGGGATGGACTACTCCACATTCTTAGGAGACTTTAATTAAAAAACAAAGGAAAATTTAAAAAAGTAAGTTTAGATGAGAAAACTCTTTGTGTTGGGACACACCTTCATTATTATCACAGCAATCATCTTGACTCAGCTTATCCGTAGGTTTTCTTTTATTTTCCTCGCCTTTCTTTTTTGTATTAATTTTCAGAGAATGCTATTGGCATATAGTGTACATTCTTTTCACAACTGAGTATCTCTGAGGACATTCTTTAGAATTAGGTGCTATTTGCATTCATGAATTTTTGGATGCTGTGACAGAATATCAGACCTCTTCAACCAGTTCATAAAACACATCATTTTTTTTCCTCACTGTTCTGGAAGGTGATGTGTCCTAGATGAAGTTCCCAGCATATTGGCTGTGTAAAGCGACTACGAGTACCCACGCTTAGACATTCATGATACCATATGTATACAGAAAGGGTCTGGGGTCCTTTCCCAAGGGGAAAATCTCCTTCTTAAAAATAAATAAATAAATAAATAAATAAATAAGACACAAACTGTGTAAACATATAATTCTAACTTATTTTTCTGTAGTCTTACAAAGTAACATGTTTACTTATGCATGTGTGTGATTGTGATTGTGTGTGTGTGTGTGTGTGTGTGTGTGTGTGGTTTATGGTGTGTGTCTGTACTCTATAGTCACACAAGTACAAACCCATGCAGGCACAATGGAGGCTAAAGGACATTGTCACATCAGTGTTCCCATTCTATTATTCCCCTCTCCTCTCTTTTTGATATAATTTCTCTCATGGAACTAGGCTGGCAGTCAGCAGCATCAATGGTACTCTTCTCTCTGTCCCCTATAGAACTGGAGGTACAAGCAGGCATGAAGCCATACCCAGTTCAGTGCATGGATATTGAATATTTAACTTAAATCTTTTTGCTTGTGGACATCCAGTTGGACCAGCACCATTTGTTGAAGATGCTGTCTTTTTTTCCATTGAATGGTTTTGGCTTCTTTGTCAAAAATCGAGTATTCGTAGGTGTGTGGGTTTATTTCTGGGTCTTCTATGCAGTTCCATTGATCCTCCCTTCTGTTTTTATGCCAATACCATGCAGTTTTTATTACTATTGCTCTGTAGTACAACTTGAGATCGGGGATGGAGATACCTCCAGATGATCTGTTGTTGTACAGGATTGTTTTGGAGATTCTGGGTTTTTTGTTTCTCCATATGAAGCTGAGAATCTTTTTTTCAAGGTAGGTAAAGAATTGAGTTGGTATTTTGATGGGAATTGCATTGAATCTATAGATTGCTTTTGGCAGGATGGCCATTTTCGCAATGTTAATCCTACCAATCCATGAGCATGGGAGATCTTTCCATCTTCTGAGATCTTCTTCAATTTCTTTCTTCAGAGACTTGAAGATTTTCTCAAACAGGTCTTTTACTTGGTTGGTTAGTGTCACCCCCAGGTACTGTATGTTATTGGTGGCTATTGTGAAGGGTTTTGTTTCCCTAATTTCTTTCTCGGCCCTTTTGTTTTTGGTATACAGGAGGGCTTCTGATTTTTTTGAGTTGATTTTGTATCCTGCCACTTTGCTGAAGGTGTTTATCAGCTG
>REGO01000150.1:2324491-2433741 GCA_010120015.1 Rhombomys opimus | reverse complement strand
CTAGCAGTGGTATAGCTGGGTCTTGAGGAAGCACTATTCCTAATTGTCTTAGAAAGCGCCAGATAGCTTTCCAGAGTGGTTGTACCAGTTTACATTCCCAAAGAAGAGAAAACCTTCAATGGAGAAAAGATAGCATCTTCAAAACAATGGTGCTGGTCTAACTGGATATCTACACATAGAAAAATGCAAATAGAGACATATTTATAACCCTTCACAGAGTTAAAGTCTATGTGGATCAAAGACCTCAACATAAAACCAGACACACTAAATCTTTTAGAAGAAAAAGTGGGGAAGAGCTTTGAATTCATTGGCACAGGAGACAATTTCCTGAACAGAACACCAACAGTTCAGGCTCTAAGATCAACAATTAATAAATGGGACCTTGTGAAACTGAAAAGCATCTGTAAAGCAAAGGACACTGTCATTAGCTATATTTTTTTAAAGAAAAAGAATACAATTAAAAAATTTGAAATGATAAATATATTTTTTAACAAAGAAGTTTCACTCCTGTATATATGGTAAAGATGAGAAATCTATGGCCATATAGAAACAGGTACATGCATGTTTATAATAATGTTATTCATAATTAACAAAAGGTAGAATCAGATTTATAAATATTTTATTTAATGTTTTAAGACAGGTCTCACCAAGCAGCCCTTGCTAGGCTGGAACTCCCTATGTGGACAGGGCTGACTTTGAGCTCATAGAGCTCTGCCAGCTTCTGCCTCCTTAATTTAATGGATTGTTACCATATCCCGAGAGACTGAATTTTGATCAATGGAAAAATGACTATAAAAATTGTCATGGATCTATACCACACTTTTATCAGTAAAAATGAATAAATTATTATTATGCATTACCGTCTGGGTAAATTCGTGAAACATTTCAATAAATGAAATAAAATAAGCAGAAGACAGTCCATTATATGATATTTTTTCATATAAATGTATAAAGCAGGGAAATCTACACTGGCAGGATGTCATTAATGACTGACCATGCTTCATGTGGGTGCCACAGTGCAGGAAGAAAATAGGTTTGGGATTTCCTTTCAGGAGGTAAAATATTTCTATGACTGACTATGGTGAATGTTTCATATTTCTATGGAATACACCAAAACATGAACCATAGGAAAGGAACAGGTTAAGGGTATAGAATATGAATTATTCAACTGAAATAATTTCATAGATTTAAAGTTGAAAAGCATTTACTTTTCAACCAGCATGGATAGCTCAAGGCACTGCAAAAGTACTTTCCTTATCTTGATAAAACATCAGACAAATTCATTTTAAAATGTTAACCTTTACACCAGCCACAGCATAATCTGAAATTATGAATCTGTCCATACTGAAAGATATAAAATATTTGTCAGTAGTTATAAACATTTTTAGAGGCAAATACATTATCTCTCTCAAAGTTAAAAAGTTGATACAAAAGTTCAAATAATTTCAGTGGGTTAGATGTCATTATGTGAACATCTATGTCAGCAATTACTGGGTATAAAAATATGAAAACAAGTATAATTTGTTTAAAACAGACATTCTTCCTTTGAAAGGTACTGTAAATGCTTCTTTAGTTGTCTTCATTCCGGGAGAGTTTGGAAGTAGAATCAGCCAGGAGAGTGTCAAACATTCCCTTCTCTCTCTGAAGCTAAAAGTTAATTGAGCTTTAATATCAAATAAACAGCTTTTACCTTCAACATTAATAAACCCCAAAGACAGTTTCTATTCATTTTGTGTGATTAAAGTCCCATTAGGAATATAAATGTATTAATTTATAGATACAGATACTAATTGCTTAAATACTGAGTTGAAAACCAGGCGCTAATATGCATGGAATAATTGATTCTTGCTGCAGAAGGAAGCCATAATAAAGAATTTGAAATTACTGTCACATTTCACCTAACTAGCAAAACCTTAGAATATTTTTAAAATATTGTGAAATAAAATGTCTTGGGGCTTTCTTTCTGAGAATGAATGTGGTTTGAAAAGATCAAATAATATGTCAAATACAGGTTTCAATATCAGAGATAATGAATAAAATTAAAGTAGGTCAATTTAAGTCATTTATTTTTCAGGAGAAAAACCCCATCATAATCACTACTGGTTATGATATAATTAAAAGCAAAAATTGATATTTACCCTAGAAAGCACAGTTGCTAAATATTAAAAAATCATTAAAACAAGGGGATGTGATCATCTTTTAATTTTAATGTTCAGTTTTTTATTAGGATACCAGCCGTTTCTAGTTAATTACCATGTAAATATGATAATATGATTATCATTGCAATAAGGCGAAGTACCATAGACAGGAAAATGGAGTTCCTTTGTTTTTCTATTGAGGTTTTGGCTGTCTGGTCTTCTGTAGGCTTAGTCCAGTGGTTTCTAGCATGCATTGAAAGCCTTGGTGGAATACTTGTTTCCTCTGAGGTAATATATAACTTCAAAAAGATGCAATGCATTCCATGATTTATCTAAAGTACTTTCAAAATAGCTGAACAGACAGATAAGGGCAGAACATTTCATAGAAAGCATTCACAAGGCTCTGAATTTGATCCCAGCACAGGGCCCTATGGAAAGCATAAATTATTGTTAAGTAGAGCTAGGCCTCTTTATTGGTGCAGTGCTATGATCCAACCACTCAGAACCTGAGACAGGAGGATTACAAGTTTAAGATGTGCCTTTGCAATTTTCCAAGATTCTGTCTGAAAAATAAAAAGTGATTAAAGTGGGTCTGGAAAGCTCACTTCGTGTGTGAAGTACTGGCTGTGCAAGCTTGAAGTCCTGAGCTTGTATCCAATGTATCCGTACTTAGCTCTTTGCAGTACCTCTAATCTGTGACTCCAGTTCTATTGTGGTGGATACAGGGAGATGCTGAGGGCTTGCAATCCAGCTGGTCTAGCCAAGCTGCTGTGCCTCAGGCTCACTGAGAGACTGTGTCTCAAACAACAAGGTGGGGAGTAGCAGAGAATTCTGACATCACTTTTGGCTTTTACATAGGCATATATCCACAGGAGAGCACTCCTGCATATCCACGCATACAATGCACACACACACACACACACACACACACACACACACACACACAGAGGAGGAGGAGGAAATGATTAAAAGGTTGAGATACAGTTCAGTGATAGGACATAACTTAGCTCTAGGTTTGACACCTATCCCCAAAGGAAAATAATTTCATACAATAATTTTAAATATGGAATATTTTTAAAATATAGTATCCGCTTATAAGTGAATACAAACCATGTGTGTCTTTCTGGGTCTGGGTTACCTCACTCAGGATGATATTTTCTAATTCTATTTATTTGCCTGCAAATTTCATGATTCCCTTCTTCTTAATGTCTGAGTAGTATTCCATAGATCCGCAGGGATAAAGATAGAGCAGAGATGAGGGAAATGTCCAACCAGCCTGACCCACCCTGAGTTCCACCCTATGGGAGGGAATCAACCCCGGACACTATTAATGACACTCTGCTGTGCTTGTAGACAGAAGCCTACCATGGCTGTCTTCTGAGAGGCTACAGCAGACAATAAAAGGAAACGAAAGCTGAAACTCACAGTCCAACACTGGGCAGAGCGCAGGGAGCCTTGTGGAAGAATGTGTGTGTTTGGAGAAGGGAAGCATAGAAGGAACCTTGGGACAGGAGATCCACAACAGCATCAACTAACCTAGGCCCAGGGGGAGCTTGTAGAGACTGAAGCCCCAACCAAAGACCATGCATGGATTGGTCCTAGGCCCCTCCACATATGGACCAGATCGGCAGCTCTGGTTTCATGTGGGTTGTTTAATAAGGGGAGTGTTGGCTGGTTTTGACATGGATTCTGCTGAATGATTTTCAATCGCTTCACCCCTGTATGGCTGCCTTGCCAGGTCACAAGGGAAGAGAATGCATTCAGTCCTTATTCATCCTGATGTGCTGGGGTAGGATAGTAGGGTGGCTACCCTTTTCTGAGGGGGAGGTGAAGAGAGAATGGGGGAAGAAGCAGGGACGGTGAGACTGGAGGACAGGAGGCATGGGGCTACACTTGGGATGGAAAGTGAATCACTAAATAATTTTTTAAGAAGAAATAATTTTTAAGAAGAATTTTTTAAAGAAGTTTACAGATATGTAAGATGTCTTCACTCCTAATCAACATGTGCTTTCTTCTAAAAATATAACTATCAAGATGATTCTTTTCCTTGTGGATGTTTTACTTTTCTGTTTCACTTGTTCAAAAAACAAAAAACAAAAAAACAAAACCAAAAACCACATATATGACACTGCTTGGGTGATCAAGAACCAGAGAGGAAGATAACTCAGAGAGCTGGGGTAAATAAAATAACATTCATCAAAAATAAATAAACAAACAAATAAACAAATAAAATGAATAAATAAATAGACAATAAAATGACTCCTAATGATAGTTTGTTGTACTCATATATCAGTTCTGTATTCAGCCACCATCAGAGAAGATTCCTCCTCTCAGAGATGGAAACAAATAAAGAGACCAATAGCCAGACATTACAGAGAAAGAGAGAGAGAGTATTGGCACACAGAGCTCCAAATGACATGAAATTCCCTCTCAGAACACAGGGAACCTTAGAGCTCAGGAAACCTCTTGGAGAAGGAGGTTGGAAGTCTGTGAAATACTAAGGAGATGGAGAATAACAGAAGAATAAGTACCTCTTAATTAACAGAAAGCTCAGCGGTACTCACAGAGACTCTCAAAGCAAGCACAAGGCTGATGTGGGTCCATACCAGGTCGTCTGCACGTCTGCATATAATGCTTTATGTCATATACATATATATGAGTGTGTGTGTAATATATATTATATTATATTATATTATATTATATTATATTATATTAATAAAATAACTTTTAATTTCTTATTTTTTATGTCACTCCTGAATGTGTGAACAAGCAGATTGGATCTTTTATTCTTGACCCTTCTCTTGGGGCTCATTTACTTCTATTGGTTTGCGCAGGGTGGTAAGCACAGGTCTATTTGCATTTTTCTATATGCAGTCATCCAGGTAGACCAGCACCATTTGCTGAAGATGCTATCCTTTTTCCATTGTATGGTTTTGACTTCTTTGTTGAAAATCAAGTGCCCATAGAATTGTGGGTTTATTTCTCAGTCTTCAATTCTGCTCCATTGAACAACCTTTCTGTTAATATGACACTACCGTGCAGTTTTTATTACTATTGCTCTGTAGTATAGCTTGAGATCAGGGATATTGATATTACTACAAGTTCTTTTATTGTATAGAAGTGTTTTGGCTATCCTGAGCCTTTTATTTTTCCATATGAGGTTGATAGTGGCTCCTTCTAGGTCTGTAAAGAATTGGGTTGAAATTTTGATAGAGTTTTGGCTGGGGCCATTTTTACTATCACAATCCTACTAGTCCACCAGCATGGGAAATCTTTCTACCTTCTAAAATCTTCTTCAACATCTTTCTTCAAAGACTTGAAATTATCATCATACAGGTCTTTCATTTACTTAGTAACACCCAGATATTTTATATTATTTGTTGCTATTTTGAAGGGTGTTGTTTCCCTAATTTCTTTCTCAGCCCTTTTGTCCTTTGTATAAAGAAGGACTACTGACTTTTTTGAGTTAATTTTGTATTCAGACACTAAGCTGAAGGTGTTAATCAGCTGTCAGAGTTCTCTGATAGAATCTTGGGGGTCACTTACACATACTATCATATCATCTGTGAATAGTGATACTTTGATTTCTTTTCTTCCAATTTCTGTCCCCTTGATCTCCTTTACTTGTCTTATACCTCCATCTAGAACTTCAAGTACTGTATTGAAGAGATAAGGTGAGAGTGGGCAGCCTTGCCTTGTCCCTGATTTTATGGGGAGAACTCATTGGCATAGGAGGCAACTTCCTTAATAGAACACCAATGGCACAAGCTCAATTAATAAATGGCATCACATAAAACTGAGAAGCTTCTGTTAAGTCAAAGGACACTGTCAATAGAACAAGGTAGCAGCCTACAGATCGGAAAAAGGATCTTTATCAACCCGACATCAGTCAGAGGGCTAATATCTGAAATATACAAAGAACTTATGAAATTAAATGTCAACAAATCAAGTAATCCAATTAAAAAATGGGGTACAGACCTAAACCAAGAATTCACAACAGAGGAATTGAATGGTTGAGAAGCATTAAAGAAATGTTCAATGTCCTTAACCAACAGAGAAATGCAAATCAAAATCTAAGAATCCATCTTATACCAGTCAGAATGGCTAAGATCAAAATCTCAAGTGACAACACTTGCTGGCAAGGATGTAGAGAAAGGGGAAAACTCCTCCATTGTTATCAGGAGTGCAAACTTGCAGAACCTCTCTGGAAATCAATCTGGTGCTTTCTAAAGACCCAGCTATACCACTCGTGGGCACATACCCAAATAATGCTCCACCATACAACAAGGACATTTGTTCCATTATGTCCATAGTGACTTTTTCATTATAGCCAGAAGCTGGAAACTACCTAAATGTCTTTCAACAATGTCATGGATATAGAAATAGTGGTACATCTAGACAATGGAATACTACTCATCTATTGAAAACAAAGAAACCATGCCATTTGCTGGCAAATGGACAGAATTAGAAAAGAACATACTAAGTGAGGTAAATGAGATCCAGAAAGACACATATGGTATGTACTCACTAATAAGCAAGTATTAGACCTATATTATAGAATAACCATACTACAATTTACAGACCCAAAGAAGCTAAGAAACAAGGAGGGCTGAAGGGAGGGTGCCAGACTGTCACTCAACAGGGGAAATAGAATAGACAGCAGAAGATGATGAAGAGAGGGAACTGGACAGGAGGTGGAATGGGGATGGAAACAAGGGTGGAGATTAGATGTGGGAGAACTGGGATGGGAGGTAAGAGGGCTGGGAACAAGAAGAGAAACTGAGGAGAGACATCTCTTTTTCAACAACCCACCCACAAAACCTTTGATCCAAAAATTTCCTTGCCTACAAAGAGTGCAGGGATAATTGAGGGAAAGTCCAACCAATAATTGGTCCAACCTGAGACTCACCCCACGGTAGAGACCCAGCCCCTGACACTATTAATGATACTGTGTTATGGTTGTAGACAGGAGCCTAACTTGACTGTAGTCAGGAAGACTCCAGCCAGCAGGTGATTGGGACAGATGCTGGGAATTTTAGCCAAGCATGGGGCCGAGCTCCAAAGGTCCTGTGGAAGTGTTGGGTAAAAGGGAAAGTGCCTGGAAGAGACTGGAACCTCAAAAGAAGATCAACAGAGACAACTAACCCAGTCCCATGGGGGCTTTCAGAGACTGAGACATCAACTAAGGAGCATGCATGATCTCTGGAACAGGAGCCCTGCACATATGTAGCAGATGAGCAGGGGAGGGAGGAGCTGTTTCTAACATGTTTCTCTCTTGCCTGCTTTTGGATAACTTCATCTGGTAGGGCCGCCTTGCCTGGCCTCAGGGGATGAAGATATGCTCAGTCATTATGTGACTTGATTTGCTTGGGAAGGTTGATATGGGAGCTCTCCTTTTCTTGGGGGAAAAAAGGAGGAAAAGAGGGGAAGGAGGTGATTGGGTAAAGAGGAGGGATGGAGCAACCTTTGGGTGTAAAACAGATAAAAAATAAAGAAAGCAATGTGTATGGAGGCAGTTACATAAATAACTGAGAAATGAAAATGAATAAACACTGTGTAGAAATCTATGGCCTTGGGAGATGGCTGGGCAGGTAAACACTCATTTGCCAAATCCAACAATCTGGATCTACATGGTGAAAAGAGAAAAAAAATATTCCTCCAGATTGTTTGTGGCAGCCTTTTTGGATTTAATGGCAAATTTGGAGTTATTGGCATCTAAGCAGTGGAATTTGGCCTCTTGGCTTTGGCTATTTTCCAAAGTCCAGTCTCTTATAGACTGACCTTGGTGGTCCTACCACGGACTGCTCTGACCCTGAGAAAGTCTGTACAACCATAGTAACCAGACAGCAGACTCTGTGTAACTTGAGTGATCTCTCCTATGTTTTGACCAAGTAAAGCTCCTACGTGAGAAACTGCTTGTACTTTTTTGCCTACTTAAGTGTTAACCTGATGTCCATTAAATTGACACCTGGATCAGCATGTAGACTTGGTGTCCTTCTCTGTGTTGCCCTCTCTCTCTCTCTCTCTCTCTCTCTCTCTCTCTCTCTCTCTCTCTCTCTTTCTCCCAGCCCTCTCAGGTGGTATTCAGGTGTCACTGCTGGCCAGTGACAATTGTTCTTTGACCTCCACATACATTGTGGCATGGACACATTCACCACATACATAAATAAGTAGTAAAAATTTACATTTAATTATTTTGATCCCATGACCATCTTCCATTTGGATATAAAATTATGAGTTTATTTCTGTTCACCAGCAAAAGGCTGAACTTCAGCTAACAGGGAAATGCTGAGGGTTGTAGCCACTGATGAAGCAGTGGCTTTGCTGTAGACAGTGACACATACTTTGCGATAAATGTGTTGCTGAGGCCGTGTGCAACAAGTGTTTTGTTTAATCTGTTAGAATCACCCCAGAAGAGAATATTGCCATCCCACATACAATGGTCTTTGAATAGAGCTTGAGGAAGTTCACCTGATTTCTTGAATGTGTCTGCAAGGCATCTGTGCTAATAAAATTTTGTCAGCTTGACACAAGCCAGAGACACCTGGAAAGAGTGAGCCTCAATTGAGGCATTTACCTCCATAGGGTTGGACTTTGGGCATGTGTTTTCTTGTCTGTTGATTGACGGAGGAGTGCCCAGCCCACTTTGAGTGTTTCTATTCCTGGGCAAGTGGCACTTGGCCAGGTAAGAATGGCTGTTTTAATCTGCCGGGACATAATCTGTAAGTACCATTTCTCCACGGTCTCTGCTTCTGTCCTTGTGTCTAGGTTTCTGCTTTGAGTTCCTGTCCTGGTTCACCTCAGCACTGGGCAGTGGCCTGGGAGTGCAAATAAACACTTTCTTCCACAAGTTGGTTTTAGCCAGGGCTTTCATCACAACAAAGGAAATTAAATTAATTCAACAGTTCTTTATTAGGCTCCGACACCACATGGGTAATAATTGATCGCAGCTGCTTCTTCTAGATGATGTGTGGCAGAAACATGAGTTGCCCAAACTTAGATCCCTTTCTGCTAATGTTACATGGTATTTTTTAATCAACTTCTATTACTGTGGCATGGTCAAGCAATTTATTATACTGAAAACGACTTTAATGGATCAGGTCATATCAAGCATTATGTGAAGTTTTATTTATTATAATAATGCAAGCTGATTGCAGAAGAGAGTAAGTTCCACTCTACCTGTTTACTTCAATTATTTTGTAGTAAATAGAAACCCACTTCTTTAAACTCTCCTTAACAGGTAATGTTGGATTCTATCTGAAAGTTAAGTAAATTAAGTCTAAATGCTGTGATTATGGTTTTTCTTTTTAATTATTTACTTATTCTTTGGAGTGTTGTTCTCAGCATCCCAGTTTGGCCTGGGGCACACTGCAATGTCTAGGATGGCCTCAACAATGCTCCCAGCAATCCTCCTGCTTCTCTGTTGCTGGAATTGCTAGCCTGTACCACAACCACACCTGACCTGGTTTAATTTCCCACCATTGCATCAGGTGTCTGTTTGTTGATTTATCCTGATGAGAGTGGTCATGGGGTGTCTCCTCACATTTCACTGCCATGCTGCCTTTGTTGCCTATTTTGCTTTGAGCAATTTTATTCATTTACTCTGTGAAACACCCAGAGGATGACAGACTGTTTAAATGTAAAATTTCTACTTTGCTGGTGAACAATATTAAGTTATTTTATGAGATGGTTGTGCACATTATTTCTGACCAGCATTGTGTGTCCTGTCCACTCACTAAAATGTGTCCCTAATTTGAATTGTTAGTAAAGAATTATGCTTCAAGTGAAGTGAATATTTGTACTAGGCAGCGATGCTTTGATACTTGAATTTTTATTTACAATTCACTGATCTCTTACTTAGAAACTTCCTACATTTCTTAGACAATTGGATGTCTATTTTGGTAAGGTACAGATTTAGTTAATTTACCTATTTTCTGTTGAGATAATTTCTCCTAATAGAAATTAATATGTATATGTGTATTTTCATACAGAAAAGAAAAAGGAGAGGAGGTAGACAGTACTTCGGGGGGGGAGAGACAGTTAAAAGAGAAAAAGGAAAGTAAAAGAGAAGGGTATGAAAAAGAAGGGAGGGAAAGGGATCAGGGGCAGAGAGAAAGAAAGGGGATGAAAGGGAAGTGATTGGAGGAAAAGGAAGTTAGACTACAAATGAAGAAAGGGAGGAGACACAGAAGGGAAGAGAAGGAGCAGTAAGACAAGACAGGGGAAGGGAGAAAAAGGAAATACAAAGGATCAATGAAAGACAGAAGGGGAAAAGGAAAGAACTGGGAGTACAAAATTGAAATTATTTTGAGGGAATGGTTTTATCCCCATTTGGTTTTTAACTTCTGGATTTTTGTTTCATCAAATTTTAGGCTATCTCATTAGAATTTTAAATAAATATCCTTAGACAAATGACATGTTTCTTACATATTTAGTTTCTTCTTAATGGAAATAATTTCCATTAATGTTATTGCCTTTTGCTGCTCAGATAAGAATGTACATTTTAGTATGCTTGCTTTGTATAAATGAATTTAACAAGTTATCCTATTGCTTTCAATAATTTAGCTCAAATTACAGATACTTGGTAAAATCTGATTCCAAATATATGAATAATAAATTTGACTAAATTCAGTTTTTAATTTTGACAACGAGTTTGCTGACATATACAAATGGTTTCCTTTAGAGCTAAAGTAAACTGTTTAACAAAAAAAAATAAAAAATGAAATTGTCTTAATAAGATTTTCAAAAGATTAAATGACTCTGGCATTTATTTTATTAAAGAAAAACACACTTATTTGATTAGGAAAGTTCTTTCTTGTATCTAGTGTCCACTTACAAATATGTATGAGAAACAATGTGCTTTTTACTTGGATGTATGGAAAAGTGATTAGCATAGTTTTAAAACATGGCAGCTGCAGAAATACATCTAAAATTCTGCCCAATGTTTTCTAATTATTTTTAATTTACATTATTAGTCATTTTTCTCCTTCAAGAGAGTAGTTACTCTTGAATGCTAATGTTAAACAATTTGATTCTGAAGTTATTAATTTAATAAAAATGTATTATTATTATTATTTCGCATAGTTGTACTCAGTTTATTAATACATATTTATCATTCCAAGAATAGCAATCTTCTTTATTACTGACCTATGTCTACATGTCTTTTATTATCAATACTTCTCAGATCAGTCTAGGTGAAAATTTCTTTCTTCCTTGCATAAGAAGAAAATGTACAAAAATTAAATTTAACAGAGACAATTGATGAAGTAATGATCCTTGAATAGGAAAAACTCCAGAAGCAGACAAGGGCTGGAGAGTTTGACTCCATCATGCAGGCATGTAATCATTATGAGCAGAAAATGAAAATGAGTCACAGGAACACATGATTGATTATGGGTCTGCCTTTTCTGCATTTGGACATGCTTTGGTCAGTTGACTGCTTGCAAATGACCGAAGCTCAGATACAGTAACTGGCTGAATTTCAGCCAGCTGAAAGAGGAGTATATTCCCATGTTGGCTGTGGTTCTTTTCATAGGAACTCAAGTATGGAGGAGGCATGATTGGGAAAAGCCTTTTTTTATGTCACTCTTCCATTCATTTATTATTTTTATTCTGTTTAATGTCAGTGGATTTCTTCAATGTTTTTGTTGAAGTCTATCATCAAGGTATATTGGCCCCATCAAAGAATGGGAAGAAAGCGATATCCATTTACTGTAGCATCAAAATCATATGGTAAGCTAAAGAATTAGGTAGGGTCTACTTGCTTAACCTTGATCATGAATTCTTTTTTATTTCAACCATCAAATTCCAGCCTTCCTATGGATTGATAATATACACAAAACAAATACAATTACATATTCTGGCCTCTCCTGAAATAATTACCAAATAGAGCTTTGTCTAATAACTTATTGCTACTTTGTGTACTTGTTTAATTTTCAAAATATTAATTTATAATTTTAACTTAGTTCACGAAAATACCCAATACTGAATATTACAAAACATGTGAATAGGTCCTAAGCTCTCCCACATCTGCTTTTACAAGGCTCTTGGAAATTTGAATTCAGTCCTTACACCTGGGTCTAACACTCTGTGTCTCTCTAATTATTTTTAAACAAACATACTCAGGGCAAATGGCTCTAGACTCATAGGCTTTTCACTCTGCTTTACTTTCCAGTTTTAGGTTAAAATGTAAGCAGGCATATAGGCAGCTAGAGAGCCATCTATGAGAAAATACACAAGGACTATACTTTCCAAAGTATAAAGAAGAGGTTTGTATACTTTGCTATTTTGATTTGAATTGATAGATTATTACCAGGCATAAAAGTTACTACATTCCCTTATTCATAATATCATGTATTGGTTAATGTATATTGGAAAATGTCATTGATATTTAGCCATTGAAATATAAATTTGACGGAATATGATGATGAGTTTTCCTTTAAAATCTTTTGTTTTCCCAACCTAAACTCCTTTTATCAAGGATCATACATCCTTTTCTTTTCTTCTATGGAAGAATGATGAGACAAAATTAAATATTTTCATTTTCAGAATTTAATTTTCTCTATCAACTCTTGCTTTCATATTGGCTTTCCTCTGTCTTTCTGGTGTTATTTCCTTCACAAAAGTATTTAAACTGATCTGTTGTTATTCCTTGGTGAGGCCAGGCATTTTCTATTCTCCAGTTCTTTGCCACTAAAATTGATTTTTAACCACCCAAAGATAAACGGTGACATTCTACCCTTCCGCTCCTCCAGTTGTTCCAATTTCTTCTTCCGAATGGCTGAGTGGGCAAGAGAGATGACGCAGATCATGAAGGGGAAGAAAATGATTCAGTCTCTCGTGAATCTTTAACTTGGAATTTGGCCAATTCTAGAGGTGAAGGCATTTCTTCCCACCTAATTGTTCTGCTTTCCCCAGATAGTTTCATCCTTTATCTACTGGAAAAAACTCAACTCATTGCAAACAAAGAAAAGTTTAAAAGCTTGTAAGACTTTTTGAGTCACAGTCTTGATGTCAACCTGAAAGAAAATGCCCCTCAAGGTGACCTAAGATATTTTTTAAATAAATTTTTATTTTTTATATTAATTACAGTTTATTTACTTTGTATCCCAGCTGTAGCCCTCTCCCTTATTCCCTCCCAACCCCACTCTCTCTCCCTTATATCCTCCCTGCCACTCTCTAAGTCTACTGATAGGGGAGGTCCTCTTCCCTTTCCATCTGACCCTAGCCTATCAGGTCTCGTCAGGACTAGCGGCAATGTCCTCCTCTGTGGCCTGGCTAGGCTGCTCCTCCCACAGGAGGAGGTCAAAGAGCTAGCCACAGAGTTCATGCCAGGGACAGTCCCTGTTCCCCTTGGAATCCCACATGGATACTGAGCTGCCATGGGCTACATCTGAGCAGCCTAGGCATATACCACACCTAGGCATAAATCCAAAAGATGCTCAAGTACATAACAATGATATCTGTTCAACCATGTTTGTAGCATCTTTATTCGTAATGGCCAGAACCTGGAAACAAACCCAGATGCCCCTCAATGGAGGAATGGATACAGAAATTGTGGTACATTTACACAATGGAATACTTCTCAGCAATAAAAACAAGGAAATCATGAAATTTGCAGGCAAGGGGTGGGGTCTAGCAAAGATCACCCTGAGTGAGGTATCCCAGAAACAGAAAGACACACACGGTATATACTCACTTATAAATGGGTACTAGACCTGTAAGATATTTTTATGTTTTATTTTCAATGTATATATTCACTTTATGCCCCAATTTTACCCCTTCCTACTCTCATCCCATTCCTATCCTCCCGCCTTTCCCCCCATCTCCCTTCCCCTTTCCTCAAAAATGGTAACTTGTATTTTAAGTTAAAGATTTTCTGATAACCTATTATTTACAACATACATTCTGTTTTTCACTATCCAAAGTGACATAGTGTAAGAAAAAAAAATGGCCCAGTGTCAGAAAGCTTCAGGCTTTTTCCAACATCAATAATTAATCAGAATTTTAGAAACTGTCATGGATCTAGTCTTGTAGCAATGAATGTGTTTAGATAAAAAGTGTGCACCTTTCCCTTTAAAATTGCTCATATTTAAAGGAATGGATTAAGTTTGATACCTTGTAAATTCTTTTGGTGAGTCACTTGATAAAACCACCAGCTTGCTCTTCCCCAACATGTAAACTTTACCCTTGTAAACTTTATTTCCTATAGGCAGTGCACCTTGGTCACTCCAAAGCATCACCCTCCTTCCTCAGTCTTCATACCCTGTCCTCAACAAGAACGATTTACTATCTGTGAGCATCATTTTGTCTGTTAGAGTCATCTTCTTTGTTGAATTCTAAAGAAAAGAACGTTTGGGGGAATGTTTCTCATGCACAGCATGATGCTCATGAGACTCATCCAAGTTGCTATGTGAAACTAACTTATTTCTCAGGAACATACTATACATTTGGATGCAGCAACCTCTCTACTCATTCACCAGATATAGCCCATGGCAGCTCAGTCTCCAAGTAGATTGCCTAGTAAGGGGAACAGGGACAGTCCCTGAGATGAACTCAGTGGCTGGCTCTTTGACCACCTCCACCTGATGGGGGAGCAGCCTTGCCAGGCCACAGTGGAGGACAATGCAGCCAATTCTGATGAGACATGATAACCTAAGGTCAGATGGAAGGGGAAGAGGCCCCCCATCTGTGGACTTGGAGAGGGGCATAGGAGGAGATGAGGAAGGGAGTGTGGGATTGGGAGGGAATGAGGGAGGGGGCTACAGCTGGGACACAAAGTGAATAAACTGTAAATAATACAAAAAATTTAAAAATTAATTTAAAAAGACAGTTTAAGTTCAGCATAACTGTTAGTAAGCAATGCTTGTCAAATTTTCTGTTAAAATTTACCTTTAATTTCTTTAGGGTAAATCTGTAAAAATGAAATTTCTGCATCATTTGGTACACATATAGTTTTAAACTTCCTAAAACACTGTAAGTAATATCTAGGGATAGCTAAATAGTTTTTCTTTCCTGTAAGAACATGCACATGTTTAGATGCATAACAACCTCACTTACATTCAGTACAGCCAGCATTTTTTTTTTTGCTTCCAAAAGGCTTATTTTTATTTATTCATACGGGTATGAACATTCATATTTGTGCTGATACCACTGGAGTTGGACAAGCAACCTGTATTCCCTGGATGTCAAGTTACAGGGTGTTGTTTTGTTGTGAGACACCTGATGTGGGTGCTGGGATATGAGCGCCAATCCTTTGAAAGAGCAGTAAGTACTGTTAACCCCTGAGCCATGGCTCCAGCCCCCATCGACAGGATTTCTAGTGTTCTACATACTGACAGGCCTATAATGGTTCCTCATTAGATGTCCATCTTCATTTTTTTTATTTCTTTTTTTAAACTAATGTTTTATTTATTACACTTAATTCACTTTGTATCCCAGCTGTAAGCCCACCCTTGTTCCCTCCCGCCCTCCCTCGCTCCCTTATCTCCTCCTATGCCCCTCCCCAGTTCACTGACAGTAGAGATCCTCCTCCCATTCCATCTGACCCTAGCCTATCAGGTCTCATCAAGACTATGTTACATAGTGTTCCTTAAGGAACAGGACAGGAGCCTACCACAGAGGGCCTCTGAAAGTCTCTTTAATACCCAGCAGGGTATTAAAGCAGATGCTGAGACTCATAACCAAACTTTGGGCAGAGTGCAGGAAATCTTATGAAAGAAGGGGGAGATAGAAAGGCTTGGAAGGGTCTGGAGCTCCACAAGGAGAACAACAGAACCAAAATATCTGGGCTTAGAGGTCTTTTCTGAAACTGATACTCCAACCAAAGACCATTCATGGAGATAACCTGGACCTCCTGTCCATATTCATTTTTATGATGTGCTTGCAACCTTTATGTTTTCAGTGAAATGCCTGCATCTTGATTTGAACATTTTCTCTTTGTAATTGGAAAATTGAACACTTTGCCTTTCTGTAATTGTGTGGTATTTGAAATGTACCTTTCCATTCAATATGTTCCTTTTAAAAATTATTTTCAAAGTACCTATCAAGCTAGATTAGTGAGAAAAATCCTTCCCACCAAGTTTTATTGTTACAAGTTCCCTGGGCCCCACATGGTAGAAGGAAAGAAGTGACTTCTGTAATTTGTTCTCTGACTTTCATATACAACACACACACACACACACACACACACATATACATGAGATAACAAAATAAGAATGCAATAAAATAATTTAATTATGTATTGTTAAAAAGCCCTAAGTTTTGATGATATTTAAAACTGAATTTATTTCTGTGGGTTGTATTTTTGGTATCATACATAAGAAAGATTTTTAATTCTTTAAATAAAAGACTTTACCAATTGTATGTTTTCTGTTGGGTATTTATAATTTTGTGATTTTAAAATAGATCCATGGTAAAACTTTGAGTCTCCTTGAAGTTTGTTTTGAAGTTGGTATGAGCATTATGTTGAAGTTCTGTTTCAAGGATGTGTAATTGCTGTTAAAATATTTATTGAATGTTCATCCTCATTGTGCTTGTATTATTTTCAAATAACAGTTGTATTTATGTTGCTCTATTTCCAAATGAATTTAAATTAATTTATTATTACCTGTAATAATGGAACAAAATAAACTGTTTTCTTTTGTTTTGAAGATATTTTTAGTTTTTGATTTTTTTCATAACTTCCTCAGCATGTCATTTTAGTATCCTAAACATAATTCTGAATGCATTCATCTGTTCTCTCAGAAGATGTTTCCACGGTTTTGCTTGCAAACCACCACTTTGGAATGTTTCAGAAGCAATTTGGTCTAATTTTCTGGTAATAAGATTTTTTAAAGTTTTTTTCCCCTAGTTAGTATGCTCTACATCTTATATTAATCTGCAATCATCAAACATCTCGAGAGCTCAGCTAACTTCTCCTCTACCCCCATTCGCACCCTACTCTTCATTATTTATCAAGCATGGCTGCTTCTTCATCATGTGCAACTCTTTAATTATTCCTTCCAACGTTTCCATAACCCTAAAAAAATTCCTCCAACATTTATTAAACATTATTTACCAGGAAAGAAATTTGTTTAGTGACAGAATCATATTTGTATATAATTAATGGCAAATGAACAAAATTTAAAATACAAAACTTTGATGTCCACAAGAATAAAGGGTTGCTGTGTAGATATTGCGTAAATTTAGTTTTGTCATGGAATATTTTGTTTTCTCCATCTATGTTGATTGAAAGCTTTGCAGGGTATAGTAATCTGGGTTGACATTTGTGATCTCTTAGAGTCTCCATGATACTTGCCCAGGCCCTTCTGGCTTTCATAGTTTCTGATGAGAAGTCCGGTGTGATTCTGATAGGTCTACCTTCATATGTTACTTGGCCTTTTTCCCTTGCTGCTTTTAATATCCTTTCTTTGTTCTGTAGATTTAGTGTTTTGACTATGATGTGACGTGATGTGTTTCTTTTCTGGTCTAGTCTATTTGGAGTTCTGTAGGCCTCTTGTATATTTATGGACATCTCTTTCTTTAAGTTGGGAAAGTTTTCTTCTATGATTTTCTTGAAATATTTTCTGGACCTTGGAGTTTGGAGTCTTCTTTTTCATGAATTCCTATTATTCTTAGATTTTGTCTTTTCATAGCATCCTTGATTTCTTGGATATTTTGTGATTGGAACTTTTCTGATTTTACTTTTTCTTTGAGAGAAGTATCAATTTCTGCAAGTGTTATAGCAGCTTTATTTGTAATAGCCAGAACCTGGAAACAACCCAGATGTCCATCAACGGAAGAATGGGTACAGAAATTATGGTATTTTTACACAATGGAATACTACTCAGCAATCAAAAAGGAGGAAATCATGAAATTTGCAGGCAAATGGTGGGATTTAGAAAACATCATTCTGAGTGAAATATCCCAGAAGGAGAAAGACAAACACGGTATATACTCACTTATATAGACCTATAAGATATGATAAACATAATGAAATCTATACACCTAAAAAAGATAATCAAGAGAGCGGACATGGGGTAAGAGGATCAATCCTCATTTAGAAAGACAGATGGGACGTGCATTGAACGCATGACAGGGGTCTACTGAGCGCATCTGAAAGCCTCTAACTAGCAGTGTTTTCAAAGCAAAGACTCATGACCAAACCTTTGGCAGAGTACAGGGAATCATAAGAAAGAAGGGGAGTTAGTCTGATGCGGAAAGGATAGGAGCTCCACAAAGACCAAATATATCTGGGCACAGGGTCTTTTCTGAAACTGACATTCAACCAAGGACCATGTATGGATATAACCTAGAACCTCCGCTCAGATGTAGCCTGTGGTAGCTCAGTAACCAATTGGTTTCCCAAAGTGAGGGGAACAAGGACTATTTCTAACAGGAACTCAATGAAGATACCTGATAAAACAGGATCAGATGAATGGGGGGAGGTCCCCCCCTATCAGTGGACTTGGAAAGGGGCACAGTGGTGATGAGGGAGGGAGGGAGGGACTGGGAGGGAACGAGGGTTCGGGGCACGGCTGGGATACAGAATTAATAAAATGTAACTGATAAAAAAAAAAAGAAAGGGTTCAGGGGAACGAGAGTGAGGGAGGGAGAAAGGAAGGGAGGGAAGAAGAGAGGAAGACACACAAACAAACACACACACACACAAAGAGAGAGTGAGAGACAGACAGACAGACAGACACACATACACACACAGTGAGAGGGAAGAAGACAGAGAAAGATTTATGAGCCAGGTAAGGTTGTGTCTGTAATTGGAAAGGTGAAATAGGATCATGACTCAAAGGGCAGCTTGAAGAAGTACATTGTAATGTTTTATCTCTGAAAAAAAGGAAACAAACAAAACTGTATTTATGCTCCAGTTAGGTTTGGTTAGGGTGAATGCTGAATGTTAAATGCTGAAAAAGGAATGGACAGATAGCACTTTCATTCTGGATATCGCAGATGTGTGGATTATGAAGATATTTTCTGTTGTGTTTTCATTAAACCAACCAAGACAGAGGAGCCACATAATATCTAATCTAAGTTATATTATTCCTATGCCAAATTAATAGTATTCAGTGACTTTAATGAGCTTATGCAAGACAATAAATTGTGTTTTAAACAGCCTAATATTTATTACAGAAGCAAAACCAAGTAAGTAATCAGAAAATATACAATTATATAAACTCAAAGATCTATACTACTTTTTGACAAGCATTATTCAATGTTATCAGAATGTAAGATATTTTGGTAATTTTGCATTACATATAAAGTTGACATTAAATAGTAGGAATTTAAAATAAATGATGAAATAAGTTAAATAACTAGCTAAATTTATAGACAGTAACATTGTTCTGTTTTTACTAAATCCTGAGTAAGACTCCCTAACCAAATCCATGCTGATATCCAGGTTCATGTTCAAGAGGATATGGAATGAAACTATAAAATCCAAATTATGGCCAATTATAACTCATGTGTAAAAATCATGCAATTTTCCTTCAGTAATTAGAAGTACAATTGAAGAAAAATTGATTTATTTCTAACAAAGCAAAAAAATAATATATTTGATGACACCAAACTCATTTTGAGTGTTTAAAATGATTCAAGAGTTATAAAGTGAGATATTTTGTTATATCTCCATCCAAGGAAATGTAAATAAAGTGTTCCATATAAGTGCAATTTTGTGCAGGGATAAATAAATCTTTCCAGTGATTAAAAATCTCATTTGCATAGACATATTCAAATACAATTATGCATATGAAATTAATATTTTCTTTTAATTATTCAATTTATTTCACAGTTCACATATGTAGAAATTGTACAATTTTTTGCTACGACTCTGATTTTGGTTTTTGTGTATCCCCATGCATTCACCAGGCTGTATTACTTTCAATTTTTAAACAGTGTGGTCTTCTTATGTATTCTTTAAGTTTAAATTATTTTCCTCATCACTTTTACTTAATTTAAAGATTTTAATTTTAGGTTTATTTATCTGTAAATGTGTGTGTCATAGTGTGGGTGTGAGCATGTGAGCTGATTGCCTCCAGAGGCCAGAAGAGCACATCGGATGCCCTGGGCTAGGTAGTTGTTAGCTGCCTGGTGTGGTGTTGGGACCTGAACTGGGGTCCTGAGCTGTAGAGACTTAATCATCCTCTCTCCAGGCCCACTTATTGGTTTTTCAATTAGTTTTTAGGATAATTTCACCAGGCTTATTATTCAGGAACATACGACTTCCTGTATCAATTTATTTGAATAGACTTGTTGGAAGCTTTAAATCTCCTCCTCCTCCTGGCTTCTGAAAGCAGAGCTTACAAGCATGATGTCTCTTATCTGTTTTTAACTTGTTTTGTTTTGCAGTCGTTAATTTCTACTGTATGGATCCCACATTTTTTTTAGCATATACCTCATGTGCCTGTGTGAAGGGTATCTGTGTCAAGAGAATAATAACTTTTCCTATATTGAATATATTTTATATTTTTAATATAAAACACATTATCACATTACTCTTATGACAACCAGCTACTTAACCGTGCTTTAAAAAGACAGTGACTGAGGCAGAACACACACACAAAAATAAAGAGCTTACTTATAGAGATTATAAAAATAGATGCTAAGGACATGCTTATTTCTGTAGAACTGATACCCACAGGTTATGCTGGTTTGTGAGTTGTTAATTATTTTAAATTAATGAACCATGAAATGATTATCAATCTAGGAAGCGAGTACAAAAAAATTTCAAGTGAAAGGACAATTATTATAAAAGAGACTGAGGGTAGTAGAAAGAATTCTACAGCTAGCATACAAAGTGAATAAAGTGTAATTAATAAATAAATATTTAATTAAATAAATAAATGCCAAAAAATGATTTTTCAAGATGAAAAGTTAAAACAAAAATTAAGATGTTCTCCAAGGTTAATGAAAAAGAAATTTCAATAAGAAAGTCATATGTCACTATTAAAATAAATATACCCACAGTATCTGTTCTATGTAATGTAAATGAAGTCCAGTTTGTATGAGTGACTTAATCTATCTGGACTCCACATCACCATCTTTGGCTTAGATTCAGCTCCTGAAATGTATGTGCTTGTTCCCTGTCATCATTCCAAATTAACAGTTTTTGTTATAATTTTGATGATGAGTAAATGTAAAGGATGTAATATACAAACAAAATTTTAATGTAAATATGTAATGTTAATCAGGGATCAAATATATTTTCATCTTGATACATTTAAATGTTGTCACAAGCCTATTCAGTTAGTATCAATGGATATTAAGGTAAACATTAGTGGTAAACAATTTGGTGCTCTGTCTTTTAAAATTGTCATGGGTAAAAAATAACCAGTGTGGTAAGTACAAAATTAAGAACCAACCATGTATTATCACATATTTTCAGAAGATCAAAATAATGATCTTCTGAAAATTATTATAATATTGGCATGAAGTGTGTATAATAAAGAGAACATTGGGAGTGATAAGATAAAGCAGAATCTATGTTTGAGTTTTAGTAAATTAGTATTGAACGTGATCTGTCCACAAATTACATGGGCATCTTTATGAGATTTCTAAGTGATGAGGAAATTGGGGTAAAGTGGTAGACTTTTAATGGCTTGGAATCCAGTTACCAGGAGGGCATGGCCACAATCATTTCAGTTCAAATATTTTATAACATTATCAATACCTCTTGCGGATTTTAATCTAGCTTTTAATACAACTACTTTTAGAATGAAGGACTTTACATATGAAGAGTAACACTTCCAAGAATGGTCAATAAGGACTTTAAATACTTCACATTTCCATAAAAGCCAGGGGAATGGTTGTAAAAATTTACCAAGATGCACATTTCTTTTTTTCAGAATTCTAAAATGAACTCTAAGATTTTCTGTCATTTGAAACAAAAATTCTGAACAACTTTAAATAAGAATCATTAGTTTGATTAGTTTTTCTCTGGCCGCCAAGTCATCTCCCTTTTAACTCCACGAGAGCTTCAAATACCTGTAGCCTCAATAACATACTAGCTGTGAAAACAAAAGCTTGGACCGCCACTGTAGAAACTGTGTTTGTTTGTTTGTGTGCCCCTGTATGTGTGCGCGCACGTGTGTGTGTGTGTGTGTGTGTGTGTGTGTGTGTGTGCGCGTGTAGATCCCCCAGTGCTCCTTATCTTAAGGCTTGTGACTACTGGGCCAAGATACGGCTCACTGGAAAGCTGTCTTCCCCTGGTGAGGGTGTTTGACCTGATGTGGTACCCTGGGAGTGATAAACCTCAACAGTCACACGTGATTTTTAATGAATATCATGGTGGCCTGGTGAAGCTAATTTTCCTCTGATTTTTTTCATAACTTTCCACAGAATTATCCCTCTTCAGTCAGAAGCTCTACAACATGTTTCATCAGTCAACAGTTATGCAATTAAGTTTTTAACTTAACCGGTATAAATGACATGCAAGCACAATACACAACTTATTTAGTGTATACTTTAATAATATATAGATGTTGTCACATTACTGAACTTGTTCCATTAACACTCTACGTCCATTTTTGTAACAAATGTTTTCTTTTTTTAATTCTTTTATTATTAATTTAATTAATTTACAGCTCAGTCATAGGCCCCTCCCTCCTCTCCTTTCAGCCCCACCCTTCCTCCATCATCCCCTCTCCCCTTTTCTTCAGAATAGGGAGTGCCCCCCTATCCAGACACCCCAGCTCATCTATTCACAAGAGGCCTGAGTTTGTCTCCTCCCCTGTGGCCTGGTAGGGAAGTCCCATCAGGGGGAAGTGATCAAAAAGCAGACTTTTTTTTTCTTTTATTTTAGATTTATTTTAGTATTTATGTGTATGTGTGTATATTTGAGTGCCTGTGTGCGCATGCATGTGAGTGACAAGAGAGGTCAGAAGAAGACATGTGATACCCTGGAGATGGATACAGACAGTTGTGAGACACACATCATTAGTGCTAGGAACAGCACCCAGGTCCACTGCAAAATCCATAGCTGCTCTCAGTCCCAGAGACATCTCTCCAGATCTCCGATAACAGTGTTCAGTAACAGAATACACCTTTGATAATAGTCTATACCATTCAGTGATTGCTTGAACTTATTTTCCATGTGTAGTTGAAATTGTATATTTCCTACAGATGAGTCTCCATTGATTTTTCTTCCCTGAACCACTCACCTTAACAATGAGATCACTTTCCTAAGATTCTACATAAGCATGTCTTTCTGTGCATGACATTTCATTTAACATACTATCACCCAGATTCATACAAATGGTTGCAAGTGGGAAGCTCCATCATTTACTTTCTACACTGAAGTCCCCTGTGGACTTCTTTTTTTTTAATTAATTTACTTTATTATTAATTACAGTTTATCCACTTTGTATTCCAGCTGTAGCCCCCTCCTGTGTCCCCTCCCAATCCAACCCTCTTTCCCTCTTCTTCTCCTATGCTCCTCCCCATGTCCACTGATAGGGGAGGTCCTCCTCGCCTTCCCTCTGATCCTATCTTTCAGTTCTCATCAGGACTGGCTGCATTGTCTTTCTCTGTGGCCTGGTAAGGCTTCTCCCCGCTCAGGGGGAGAGGTGATCAAAGAACCTGACACTGAGTTCATGTGAGAGACAGTCACTGTTCCCATTACTAGCGAACACACGTGGAGCCTGAGCTGCCATGGGCAGGAGTTCTAGGTTATCTCCATGCATGGTGCTTTTGTTGGCGTGTCAGTCTCAGAAAAGACTCCTAGGCCCAGATTTTTTGGTTCAGTTACTCTCCTTGTGGAGCTCCTGTCCCTTCCAGGTCTTTCTTTCTCCCCCTTCTTTCATAAGATTCCCTGCACTCTGCCCAAAGTTTGGCTATGAGTCTCAGCATCTGCTTTGATACTCTGCTGGGTAGAGTTTTTCAGGGGCCCTCTGTGGTAGGCTGCTGTCTTGTTTCCTGGTTTCTCCCTCTTCTGATGTCCATTCTATTTGCCTTTCTGAGTGAGTATTTCTTTATATATTCATTAATTGTTGGTTAATCTCACATAGGTTGATTTTCTATTTTGGCTATTATAAATAATACTAAAAGATACATGGATCTTTAGACACATTTTAACATTCTGATTTTGATTTCAACTCCATTATGTATTTTGATTCCTAACATCTCTGCACCTCTTATCCCTTTAGCTACTTTGCTTCCTTTGCTCAGCCTCGCTCTGCTTTACACATACACACACTGACACACTTACAAACACACACACACTATATATACACACACACACACACATATATATATATATATATATATATATATATATAATTTTATATGAAATACAGGATCTACCAGTAGCAAAAAAAAGTTCCATGTGTTTAAATTTATTTTGAGGAATCATCATACTGTCTTCCAAAATGCTGACATATTTATACCAAGGTATAGAAGGACTCTCTGCCTCTGTGTTCCTTGTAAAGTGCTGACCTAGTGTATTTGTCTTTAAACAATTTTTCTTATAACACCATTGTGCCTTATAATCTACATCGTTCTGAAAGTCAGTGAGAGTAAACATTTTTCATGTATTATTTGAATATTTGAACATCTTCTTTTGACAAATGACACACCACAGCCTGGCTGTTTCATCAGCCATTGTTCTGACTTATTTGTGTTTTTTGTTTTGCCACTGTGTTCTTCAGGTTCCTTACATATTTGAAGTTTTAAGATATTACCTATTACCTTCTTTTCTATAGGGTATACTTCTACTGTGATGGTGGTTTATATTGATTTTTAGAGAAGTTTATTTTAATAAAATACATAGTCATTTCCGGAGCAGAATTTGAAGGGTTTGTGTGTGTGTGTGTGTGTGTGTGTGTGTGTGTGTTCTTTTCTGTGCTATTTTCATATTTTTATGTCTTAGAATAAAATATTGAAATCATTTTAATTTATTTTGATATTATATGAGAAAATAACAGAATTGCATTGTTTGCACATGGATATCTAGTTTTAAAATAATATATAGCAAGGATTATTGATCCTTTCTCTATTGTGTGCCTTTGATAATAAGGTACTACTCTGAATCTAAATTTAGCAGAAACTAATTAAGAAACTGAATGGCAACAATAGGTTATACTTTGGTTCTTTTAATAATTCATAAGCAGTTAATTTTGAACTGAGAATCCACAAATCACAACAAGGACATTCAGACATCCTCTGAATTGACATATTCTCAGACACATTTAAGAAATGGTAACCTCAATGGTTTGCAGAATTCCAAATACATGAAGATCACTTTATAAAGTCAAGGGGATTTGGAATAAATGGATGTATAAGACAACTAAAGGAAGTTAAATAAGTGAATTAGAACAAGGAGTGGATGGAAATATAGAGAGCTACTCTGAGTTATCTGAGTCATCAATATGAGGGAAAGAAGTTAAAAAGAGTGTACAGAAAGGCAGCAGGATGGACATTGAGAGAAGGAGAAAACAGGAAACAGGACAGGAGTCAACCACAGAGGGTCTCTGAAAGACTCTACCCAGCATTGTATCAACGCAGATGCGGAGACTCTTAACCAAACTTTGGGCAGAGTGAAGGGAATCCTATGAAAGAAAGGGGAGATAGTGGGGAGGACAAGAGCTCCACAAGGAGAGCAATAGAACCAAAATATCTGGGCACAAGGTTTTTTTCTGAGACTGATACTCCAACCAAGGACCATGGGTGGAGGTAACCTAGAACCCCTGCACAGATATAGCCCATGGCAGCTTAGTATCCAAGTTGGTAACCTAGTAAGGGAACAGGGACTGTCTCTGTCATGAACTCAATGGCGGCCTTTTATTTTATTTTATTTTTATGCGTTGTAGAGCTTATTACTAGTAGGAAAGGAAAAAGAATGGATTTTCACCAAATTAGATGTAAAAAATTTGCCTTGATTCACGTATTCTGTTCTTTAATATTTCTCTTAAGTGTGTGTGTAACACACATGTACAGATATGTTCATGTGTGAATGTAGTGCTGCAGAAAGAGAGCAAAAGAGGGCAGTGACTCCTCTGTGGCTGAGTGGCAGGTGGTTTGACCACCTGGTGTGGGTTCTGGTAACCAGACCTGGCTTCTTTGCAGCAGCACCTGCTCCCGAGGCGCCCTCTCTCCATCCACACCATTCATATTTTCATGAAAGTAACAAACCTCTGCTTGCAAATGAAACAATGAGCAAGTTTGACATTGAAAACGTGTTTCCTGTGGCCATGAACCAGCCCTCATACACATTCTGCCTTGTGATATTGTTCTCTGTGTGTGTGTTGTTGTTGCTGTCATTGTTTTTGTTTTGTTTTTCTTTTTCCTAAATAACACTCCTCAGCCCTCTTGCCCTTAGCTACACAGCCCATGTCTGCCCACTTTTGTTCTGGTAAATGGTCCTTATATTAGGTTTTACTTAGTAAATGTTTTGAGTACTTGTTAGGACAAGAGAGAAAAAATAAAATGGATAATGTATGTTTTCTTTCCACTTCCATTTTCTGTTTGTCTAATTTATTTTCCCTATTCTCATGTAGCAGATGATGTTACAAGATGTTATGTATAAAAATGTTTAAATGAGGATTTATGTCTCCTTTTCCTTTTCATGGACTGTGTCGGGGAGGGCATTTATTTCTTATTGACAATTGAACTTGGCATTGATGACTTCTTGTCAATAGGTCAGATTTCTCAAAGAAGGTTAATTAAAGTAAGAAAGAAATACACATGGTCATTGGATAAAAGCTAATTTTTAAAAAGTTAACTAATGAAGCATATATGTTTTCCAAAAAAATGGCTTCTTTAATGGAACACATTAAATCAGATAATATGAAACTTTCAATTTTTTAAAATGGTCCATCAGCTTTAAGTTCTCATTTAGAGATATTAGGGTATTAGGAAAATATGGCAAAATTCAAGCAATTCTTTTCTGTATAAAATCACACCATAAACTCATTAAAATAAGAACCTAGACATTGCAAGGAGGTGAATCCTGTGCATAAGCTTAATGGGTAGCCCGTAGAATTCATTTTGAACTAGGCTATGTTAGGGAAGATTTTTGCCCTTCTAGACATCTATTAAAAAGGAAACCTGAAAAATGAGGCAGGACTTGGACATAAAGTTAGCAGCTTAAAAAAAAGGCATGAATCATTGTGCATGCAACAATGCATCTCATCAAACTTGTTCCGAGCGTCACATCCTTTACACTCGATGGTCAATCTATGAACAAACTAGTGACTGAGCTATGGCTTCCCCATCCCATTCATCATAGCACAGCTCTCTCTTTCACATCTCAAGAAAATTACAGAAAATAAAACTGCAATAAAACCAAAAAGCTGAAAACAGAGATGACACCCATGACAACATTAAAAAAAAGGGTACTGGAAGAGTGTGGTCATCCGCGCCATTTACAGTTGAAGCAGCTCAAGATGGATGTCTGAATTCTTCTGGTGAAGAGCTTGATGAGACCTAAATGTGGAGCCCAATGGAAGTGCACCAAATGCCCATGATCAAATATACACTGAAGTGGGCTACTAATTGTAACACACTGATACCAGGATATATCTATGTACATATATGTACATACATATACACCTTTATATAGTTCCCCGCAGGCTCAAAGTTAAATACAGAGAAGATATGTTAATATATAAGTCTGAACGATTGTTGAAATGATCCTATGATTTTGGTCTGGGCTTATACATTGTGGTTCTCATGAAGTAAGTATTCTTGGATGTACCTACCATTTTATCTGGGAAATTTCTGTTAGGCATGTTTACCCTGAAGTAGCTACTGGATCTGAGCACTTTAGAGCATATGTTCATCTATGTATGGATAAGAATATAAAATTAATAGGAAAAAAAAAACAACAGTGAAGAGGACCTGTGTCATGAAAATTAAGCTTTAGTCATACAGTGTTGGAGCAATAACCTGGATTATTAGTTTTTTACTACTGTTCTGCTAAATGATGATAGCAATAAAAAGGCTCCTAATGACACCTGGTTATATCCCTAGATCAATGCATTATTCAGTCTTCATCAGAGAACATTCTTCTTGCAGTACATACAAACTAACAAACAGATCCACAGTAGTATGCAGACAGTGAGAGACTTTGGAGCACTCAGCCCTAATGGGATGTCTTTATCAGCCCCTTTCCTTCAAGGTTCAGGGGTCTCTGTGGAAGATGAGGAAGAGGATTCTAAGAGCCAGAGGTGGTCAACAATGCCAAGGACACTGTGTCTTGCAGACACGAAACAGATGACGCACACCTAAATTAAAAGACTGTGACAACATGAATAAGAGGTGCATAAACTCAAGCTAGAGGAAATAGGAAATCCAAATACTTTAAAGGGAACTAGACACAAAATTCCACCCCTAACCAAGGCACTACTTGCAACTATTATCTGCTGAGAGAGGGAAAAGCAGAGTGGAGTGACAATGACTATATCACCACCCTTGTGATCAGGAGATGCCAACCAACACAAAGCGGACTCCATATTTTTCACGATCCTTTTAAAAAAAATATGGTTTGGCATTTTCTGTATTTTGAGGGATTTTTTTTGGCTTTTTTGTTGTTAATTTGAGAGACAGAAAGAATATAAATTTGGGTGGGTAGGGTGATAGGGAATATCTGGGAGGACAGGGGGTAAGGTAAAGAATATGATCAAGATGTATGAAAAAAATAAAATCATTAAAAATGCTTGTTTTTTACTTCAGTGAAAAAAAAAAAAGAAGAAATGTGTTTGTTCTGTTCAGGCCCATGGGCAGAGAAGCTTAATCAGGCATAAAATGGTCCCAGGTGATAGGAAGATATTAATAAATGTTTATGTTTTACCTTGTACTTTTCAACTTAAAATGTTACAAAGTATGTTATGTTGGAAGAAATAAAATTTAGAGATATTGTTTACCCACATAGCTGCAAGGCTTAGCCATTCCTTTTCATTTTGGTGGCCATTTGTCCAATTTTGCCAATTTCATATATCTTGCATTGCTTCTAACAGCCAGCTTGTAGGAAAGCAGGGGTCAACCACACAATTCTGAATCTGTGCTCACTGCAGATGAGGAAGGACACTGATCTGCTCCCACCACATGTTGGCTGTTGGAAACCTAACTTCCATTTTTGTAGTATTGGACTAAACTTTAACTCTGAGGTTTAAATTTCAGGTAGAGTTTTTTTCCTTCAGAAATACCAAGGAGATTTGTCCAATGACTGTAAGTAATGACAGTGTTGGGAGCAGGGAAAGGGTCTTGTGTAGCAGCCTTAAAGACTTGCATTTAGTCCTCCCATTTGGGTGACGTAAGCTGAGTCCCTCTCTGGCTGAATCGGGCTGGAAAGAACAAAATTTCTTCCCCAAACTTAGGGAGAGATCTACTCTTAGGGAACTTTGAAGCCTGTAGTGAGGAGTATTTTTATAAGAAATACGTTTTCTTGGCTACTGTTATGTTCTACTGACTTTGAGAACAATCAGGAAGTCATTATAGAAACAAAAGTCATTATAGGAATAAAAGTCATTATAGAAATAAAGAAATAAAATATTCCTATATGTAGAAATTATATATATATATATATATATATATATATATATAGAGAGAGAGAGAGAGAGAGAGAGAGAGAGAGAGAGAGAGACCTGCATTAAGGTCTCTTAAGAAAATGAAGAAAATGAAATTTCAAAAAGAGATACCTAATTCCTGATAGTGCGAATTTATTTTCATGGCATATATAACTTTGAAATATACTGAACATAGAATTTATACACAGACAAAATTTACAATGGGCATAAGATAAGATGTAGAGATATATTCTTGATAAAATAAATATTACATGAACCGCCTCGAATTTGCTTTTATTTTAACTATGTAAAAATAATGTATTTGAAAATAAATGTCATGGAGTCACCTCTAATAGAAAGAACACACGGGAAAGAAGGAGAACTGGCTTGCTGGTTGAACCTAAGATGCTACCCATGTCCATGTCTACCAGCCACTATGAATGTGTGTGATAACCACCAGGCAGAGCTCTGTCAGACAGGCTCCATAAACATGGCTTAAACCAACCTCAGAAGCAAATTGAAGGGAGCCAGAGCAGGCTAGAACGCGAAGACATTTTATTTTTCTCACCATGATCCCTCTGAACATTCTATTAATAAACACTGTGAATTTTATTTTATTGTGTGCAAGGCTCCTCTCTGTTTTTTTGCAAAGTGATGGAGGATGTGTGGAAAAGGGAGTGGATGAGGGAGGGGGTCGTAGCTGGAATACATAGGGAATGAACTGTAATTAATAAAAAATAAATTGAAAATTAAAAAAAAATGGAAAAAGAAAGAAAGGCAGTAATTGGAGTACCCAAATCAATTAATTGACCTCTAACACATTTGGATAGCTTTGTTTATGACTCTTCTTACCTCTTCCACCTGAGGGCGGGGCAAAAGGTGAAGATCCTCTTGTCTTCCCTCATTTGCATGCAGCTAACACAAGGTTTTCTACAAAGTAGTATTTCTGTCATGTATATTTAATCCAGAGAGGAAGAAAATGCACATAGCAATTTTTTTTTTGTAACTGTCAAAACCTGAAAACAACTCAAACATCCTCCGGTGGCTTAGTGCATAAACTGCAGTACAGTCATTCCATGGGAACAATCTAGCAACAAAGAACAGACCATCTGCGGAAGCAACCGTTTGGGAAGATTTCAAAGCAGTGACTGAACCCAGGCTTGTGAACTCAAAAGGTTATATACCAAAAGACTGTATTTATGTGAGGTTTTATTTTTGGTTTGTTTGTTTCTGCTAGACAAGGTCTTATGTTGTCCATTCTGGTCACAAACCCATTATGTATCAGAGAATGACCTGGAGCTTTTGCGTTTCTCCATCTACCTCCCTTGTGCTGAGGTGACAGACATGCATTACTACATTCAGATTTTTTAATGGGTGCTGGGGAGCAAGCCCAGTGCATCCTAAGCATGCATTCTACCAACTAACTTGAATTGTCAGTCACCCCCCTCAAACACACACACACACACACACACACACACACACACACACACACTCACACACTCACACCTGATATTCTATACTCAACAAGACACCATTAGTTAATGGTTGAAAGTTGACAGTCTAGTGTAAGCCATGACCCTGTAAATCCTCTTCTTGTTCTACTGATTACCTACTGAAGTGTTGACTAAACAAACTAACCCATGTCTTAGTTTCTACATCCATTAACCCTTTTGCTACCGCTCCACTCAGTACACAGTCTTAAACACAAATGAAACATTAGAGCATATACCAGTTTGTTACATGAATTATTTACTCACTTGTTTCTTTCCCCGACTCACTGTAATCCCTCATTTTCTTATAGGACTGAAGAAAATGCTGAGTAAAGATGTCTTGGTGTCAAAGAACTTTCTCCTCTGAAGCAGATGAAGAGAGGGAACAGGACAGGAGCCTACCACAGATGTCCTCTAAAAGATTCCACCCAGCAAGGGATCCCAGCAGATGCAGAGACTCACAGCCAAACTTTGGACAGAGTTTAGGGAGTCTCGTGCAAGAAGGGGGAGATAGAAGCACCTGGAGGGGACAGGAACCCCACAAGGAGATCAACAAAGCTAAAAATGCTGGGCCCAGGGGGGACTACAGAGAATGATGCATCTATCTAAAAGCATACATAAAGAGAACATACACCCCCTTCTCAGATGTAGCCAATAGACAGCTCAGTCTCCATACGGTTACCCTAGTAAGGGGAGAAGAGACAGTCTCCTACATGAACTCAGCTGCTTGCTTCTTAATCACTTCTCTCTGGTGGGATGAGGTAGCCAGCCCAAAGAGGAAGAAGATGCAGGCAGTCCTGATGGGACCTGATAGGCTAAGTTTAGACAGTAGGGGAGGAGGAAACTCCTTATCAGTGGACTAGGAGAGAGGGATAAGGAAGGAAGAGGGAGGGAGGGTAGGAATAGGAGAAGACAAGGGAAAGGGCTACAACTGGGATACAAAATGAATAAATTGTAGATAATAATAATAATTAATAAAAGTAAACTTAAAAAAGAACTTCCTCCTAAGCTAAAAGACCTGACTTTGACCCATGGAACTTTGATCATAGGAGAGAACTAACAGACAAGTAGTCCTTTACCCTGTAAACAGGCACTGTGACACCATAACACACACACACACACACACACACACAGACAAACAGACACACACACACACACACACACACACACACACCAGACACAGAAACACACTAAAACGTAGTTTTTAAAAGAATGAGTTTTGGCCTGTAATTTTCATATCTCCTTTTTTAGTATTATAATTTAAAGCATGACTGAGAAGAATAAAAGAATTATTCTGGCTTTGGGATATTCAATTCATTCTACTTTAAATACTTCATATTTAATCTTCATTCTCCAGCACATTAACTCTCCAATAGTTCAATGAATGGCCCAATGACCTCACTAGTTTTATTTGGTTTGTAAGGTTTTTTTGTCTAGCCTGAGATCACCCAGAGCAATCATGGGGAATAGAACACAAATATACTGTTAATTTCTTTATTTTTTGCACGGTGGTATTTGCAGGAGTCTGAAAAAAACATTCCAGACAAACAAACAAAAATCCAAAGACAATGCTTAACCTCTGTGTTCCATTTAGGATCATACTGAATGTGTAATGTGTGCCAGATGTACACAAAATAATACCTGTGTTTTCCATCCATTGCTTTTGTCAATCAAATTTATTGTAGTCTGAGGCAGATCCTACAGCCCAGGTTCAACACTTACTCGTTGCGTTTAAATGGAAGATATTGAACTGCTAAGCCTCTGCTCTCTTACACCTGGGAGGCCTGGAAACTGAACCCATGGCCTTGTGAACACCTGGGATCACTTGACTCCATCCTTCCCAGACCTGACTCTTCCTGGAACAAATCTTCACTATCACATCATGCTTAGTTCCTCAGTCCCTTGTCTCCAACAGCACATACCCACTTCCATTTGGGATATTTTTCATTTGATGATGCCATCATTCTGTTCTACTTCTTTTTTTTTTTTCTTCAATTTAATGCAGTGTTTTCCTCAAATACAATGCAAATTTAAGAATGTGGATTAACCACCCCTAGATCTATGGAATAGTACTAAGTTATACAAAGTTGTGTGGTTTGTTGTAACAACTCAAGGACCTTCATAATGTGGAGCCTGAATTATTATATAAGTTTCTAAATATCTCTGGAACCTCCGAACATTTTCAAAATGAGTTTTAGAAAGATTTAGATATCATGAAAATCATATATTACTATTTGCAGTTGGCATAAGTATATTGTTTAAGAAATATTAAGAGTGTTGATAAACAAATGTATTGGCTTTCTCACACATATTCTCTCCCTTGCATACGTCTCTTTAGAACGTTCATATGTAAAAGTGTTCCATTCATAATACCTACATAGATGAATTTCACAGTGGAAATGTAGTCACATACTCAACCTCTGATAGGCACTGAAGGAAACTAGTCATCTGAACTTTAATATTATAGATTGATTTCATCTCCTTTCATATTGCATGTGAGGCAATAAAAAAGCATGTTCTCCATTGTGCCTTTGATTTATCAACATTGTTCATCCCTAGTAAAAGATCTGATTTATTACTGTCACATAAATCCACTAAAGATTTTTTCCAATAATTGCTATTACCGAAGATGTCGTTCTAAGTAATTGTTGACATGAAGTTGGCGAACATATATTTAAGCAGTTGTGTGACTGGCAAACAGATCTTTATTGTCACATAGTTGGTCCAATGAAGTTTAATAAATACAATGATTTTTTCATGTGGTTGTGACAGTTTCTACATCACCAGCAATGTACAAAATGTGTGACTATTCCGCATGCCCCAATACCATGTTTCCTCTTTTCATTTTATTGTATACATTTTATGCCATCACACATTAAATTTTAATTGAAATTTATATTTCCCTGATGAATAATGGAGATTTCCATATGCTTATGAATTTAATGTTTTTGTTTTGTCTACGTTTTATTAAGGGACATGAAGTTTTTATTCCATTGATTCATGAGAATTCTTCATGCAATCTGCATATTTTTCAGATGTAAAATCTGGGTTGGCCTCAGTCAGACTCCTTTATTTTCTTCGCCCATTGACTAGTGTCTTCTGAAGAGGTGAGGTTATTAACTTTAATGTCATGATATTTGTCATTTCCTATTTTCTCCTTTGGAACAAGCACCAAAATTGTAAGGAATATTTAACTATGTGATAGTCTTAGTGGTTTTCTTCTTATACTTGATTCCACAAAATCCAATATTTCAAAATCTGTTTTTTCATATTTAAATATATCCAAATATTCTTATGCATGATTTGAGGTAAAATAAATATTCATTTTTTTCTAGAATGTATATTTAGCCATTATATAGAATATCATTATTTTTAAATCTATAGCTGAGTGCCAACTTTTGAATAATTAAGAACACACATTTTCAGACTTTGGTGATAAGCTAAAACATAGAAATGATTGTGTTCTTGTATCGTGTTTTCCTGAATGAATTTCATCATGATTAGTTGCAGAAATCAGGCAAGGACAAAATGTGTTCTGCTTTACTGTATTCATTATCATACTTCTCTTTCTCTTTGGAATGAGAAAACTCTTTTCTGTGAAACTGCAGCTTCTTACTCTGAGTGCCGATGTTGATCCTTTGAGATGTTCACAGTCTCCTGAAACTAAAAGAGTGCATTTCCTCATAGACTTGAGTTAAATATTGTTTTTAAAGTTCTGTGTATAGAATAAATGAGTCAAGCACTTTTAAAATTTGTACCTCCACAAACTGATTATAGTGTAGATAGTTATTTAATAAATACATTTGAGTCTAGAAACAGGCTCATAAAGTAGATGGAAACATAATGCAGAACAATAAACTGCCATTTCTTCTAAATGGCACACTCAGAGCTGGTAGCTACTCTGTGTTACATTGTCTCTTCCCCAAAACCAAAACCAAAACCAAAACCAAAACCAAACCAAACCAAACAAACAAACAAAAAAACAAACCCAAATAAACAAACAACAACAAAAATGATTACCATGATAAGTCTCATGAGATGATTCGGGTACTACTTATCCCAGTCTGGTTCCCAGCACGTTGGACAGCTCACAATTGCTTGAAACTCTAGGTCTGGGATCCAATGTCTGTTTTTTGTTTGTGTGTTTGTTTGTTTGTGGGTTTTTTTTTTGTTTTTTGGGGGGTGTTTAAGGAAACATCTCACTTTTCAATTTTGGCTTTGATACACACACACAAACACACTCCTGTGACACTTGCTAATTAAAATCATACTCACATTAATTAAAAATTTTAAATAATAAAGTTAGAAAATTACACAGATATCATATAGATACAATAATTGATTGACTAACTGACTGATTGATTCATTTATTCATTAATTCATTCATAATTCCTTTTGAAATGTTAGGTATGTAGTATGAACCATTCCTGGGTCTCCTGTATTTCTTGTATTCACACATCACTCATGTATGAAAAGCAAGGCCATTTTGGTTTCTGAGTGACAATAGAGAGGTGGGATATCTGGAGCAGACGGGATGGTAGCCTGTCTATTAAGTTGTTGTTTCTACCTTCAGGACTGAGATTCTTTCTCTCAAAAATAACTTCTTTCTTTTAGCTCAAGTTGGGCCTCTTTTTTATGGGGAGCGCAAGCGCACTTTAATAGAGTACACCTGGAGGTCCTTTTATTCATCTTGTTGAATATGCATTGCCCAAAGTCAGGCACCATATAGAATAAAGTATAACAGACTTGATATATAACCTTTCATAGTCAAGGTGCCCAGAACACTTTACAGAGCAATGACTTAGATAATGCAGTGATTGTGTTGGCAAACTTGACTGTCATTACCAAGCCGGCCATAGCTCACGCTCCAGCCTTGAACACGATCACCTGTTTGAGTGACAGAACCAAAGCTAGCTGAAATGTAAGACTTATCTCCTGATGGATTTTCAGAATGGTTCCCTCTGCCCGTGCTTTTCGGTTATTTTTAATTCATGTTTTGTTTTTGTTTTCTAAGATTGATGTTTTATTTGGTGGACCTTTCTTTTTATCAGAACTAGAGATTAGAAGCTAGATCAAAATTGCAGATTTAATTTCTTCTTGAACCAACATTTTCATGAAATCCACAGATATAACTGTAATATACTTGCATGTTCCATTTTTTCTATTATTAAAATTCTGCAAGAGAGACTAAAAAATATATGTGTGTTATATGGTACTAAAATTACTTTCAGTCTTAAAATGTTATCAATTAGAAAAAAGTGCACAAATATTGTACTGCATTCTTTTCTAAAGTTTTTTGAGAATTTTATATATGTAAGTATACTGTATTTATACTGTTCTCAACACTCCCCTTTCCCCCTCCAACTTCTTTTTTTTTTCCCAGTTTCTTCTTGGATTCCAGGCCTCTGCATTTATAATTATTTTTTTGTTGTGGTGATGATTAGTATAAGTTGCCCTGTTCCTCTGTCTCATACAACATTTCCAAACCTTCTTCCATGAATATTTGGTGTATGACTTGTGTTGTACATCAATCAATTTCGGCTGGGCATGTCACTGTCACTTATTTTCTGCAATCTGACAAGCTGTATCCCTCTGCAGTAGCCACCATCTGCTGCAAAGAGAAGTTTCTTCAATGAGTGTTGAGAGCTACACTTAGTTGTGACCATAAGGGTAAATGTTTAAAAAATCCTTAGAAGTAAAATGGCCATAGCAGATTCTCCTCTCCGACCTCAGATGGATGGTAAGGTTTACAGTACCAGGTAGAGGTTTCCTTGAATGAGGTGGTCTTTCAGTTCAATTTGAGAGCTGTTGGTTACCCACAAGTTGTAAGTGCCAATATTTCAACATTGGAACCATCTTGTCACATTGTTAGAAAGTCATTCAGTGGGTTTTAAACTAAGGCCTATCTTTCTCAGATTTATGATCTCCCCCTATATCAACTAGGCTATAAAGTATAATGATAAAAAGTATGCTGATTGTGACTATTGCAGAATCAAAATGGGAAAGGCATTGATAGTAATACAAATATACTTAAGTAGGAATAATCAGACATAAAAATACAGTAGGAATGAAAGTGATGACATCATTACAAATGCTGGTGTTTCTAATCTTTAAAAATAATTTCAGCTGTTTCAAAGGTTTCAGTGTCTATGTAACAATTTGTGAAAGAAAAAAAGTCTGTGAATCCATGTAAATCAATGTCTAATTGCAACATAATCTCTAACTAATCTCTTAATTATTGCTATTTGACTCATATATTATTCAGTACTTCCTATTTTAAAGGTTTATTCATTACATAATCAGTTGAAGATTATACAGGCTGTTTTCTGTTCTATGTCTATAGGTTACCTGTAGACATTGTTGTCAAGGATCTTATATTATTAGCCTATTTTCACACAGATCTCAAAATACTATGTTTAATCAGCTAGATGAAAGAACAAAGAAGAAAGAACAGAGGGAACAAAGGAATAAAAAGTTAAATTAAAAGAAGTGGATCAGAGAAAACAAATAACTAGAATTATAAAGATGTACAATGTACATTACATTACTGTATGTTTAGACACACAAGAAATTCGCATTTCGCTTTACTTTTTCTTGCTAGATAGATAGTCTGGAAATCCCTCAAATCTAGTTGCTCATGGACTCCCTTCACCACAGCTTATGGCATTTCTACCAATCCCACTGTGAAACATGGGTTCTCTTCCGCTGAGATAGCTCCAAAAGGCTGCCACATATGGACTTGCCACACCTCGACCTTCTCTTCACTCAGCAGTCAGAATTTACCTGTAGGAATGGAAACAGCACTGTGTCACTCCAGTGATAAATCTCGTCTTTAGTCGTCAGTGTGTGGATTACATTTCTAAATTAATTTTCATCAGTCATTTTCTATATCAATTAGCTTATTTCTCTCTCATTTCACCTCTTCTCACTTACCAGCCAAGCTCCATTAAACGTGTTTTGCACCATTAGAATAGTTTCTGCATCCTAGAACATTCAGTCTTAGAATAATTTCTCTAAACCTATGAATGTTTGTGATTTTAAGATAATGCGTAATCCACCTAATTTTTTAGAATGTTATAAAAAATTATATTTTTCATTAGATGCAACTGCACTGATCTCTGACAATGGAGTTAAAACATCTTCAGCCATGACTCTCTGGTTATTTCATTATATGTTACACCTCCAAATCAGAGTATCTAAAGTACAAACTCTGTAATCACCTACTACTAAAACAAACTCATTAGAAATATCATTTTCTCCAATTCTACTCAAGGTGTCTCACTTACTTATTGTGTTAAAACTAAAAATAATATTCAAATATTGCTAAGTGATAGTCCCTACTGGACCAAAGAATAGAGCTTGTATCATTTTCCCTCATTGTCCAATCAGTCTCTAGATCATAAACATTCTTCAACAGTGTTGAGGATGGAATGTTGATCCCACAAAAATGTTCACATCTTTATCCCTGTGACTATTCACCAGACAGGGCATACCCTTAAAAGCAATGTGGAAAAACTCATAAGTAGCAAAATATGTGGAGGCATGATGAGAACATTTGCAGAACATTACATGCCCAGCCATGCAGACCTCCCCAGGAACCAGAGGACAGACAACAGTGTCTTCTGGGGCCCTCAGAAGAGTCCAGTCCTGCTGACACCATGGCCTTAGACCAAGGACAGATTTAGGACTTCTGTACTCCAGAACATTAACAAAAAGAGTTTTTGTTTTGTTGATTTACTAATGAACCTGTAGAAATGAGAGGGAAACTGATTGTTAAAGAGCAGAAAATAATTATTAGATAAATAAAGAAAATCCTATTTGAAGAATGCGGGACTCCAGACTACTTACTCTTTTAAAAAGAATGGTGAGAGAGAATATATAAAGACATCTAATTAATTTTATATTTTTCTAATTTTAATCAGTTTTTGAAATTTTCATATGATGTATTTTGATCATAGATGTGCCTAAAACTCTTCCCAGATATAGCTCCTTTTACTGTTTATCTATCATTGTTACTTTTTTGTTTTTTTAATTAAATTTTTATTTTTTATATTAATTATAGTTTATTTACTTTGTATCCTAGATGTAGCCCCCTCACTCATTTCCTCCCAATCCCATCTTTCCTCCCTCATCTAAGTTACTTTTGAGTTGCTGGGATCAGATACCATGGCCAAGACAAGTTACAAAAGATTTTATTGTCAACTAACAAAAAAAAAAGTATTTTCAGGGGTTTATGCCCCGTGACCGTCATAGTGAGGAGCATGACATTAGGCAGGCAGACACAGTGTGTGAGCTGTATATAGAGCTGACGTTTTTGATTCACAAAAACAAAGCAGAGGTAGTTAAGTGGGAATGGCACGGTCTCTTGAAACCTCAAAGTCCACCCAAGCTACATATACCTGTTTCAAAAAGACTGGACCTCTTCTTACTCCTTTCTAACCAGATCCATCAGTTGGAGACCAAACATTGAAATAAATTAGTCTCTGGGAGCATTCTCATTCCAATAACCACACCAACCAACTGGGCATCACTAAAAAAAGTCCTTGAGTACACATGGTACTGCCCATATAGTCTTTGACTTGTGGCCATACATGGAATCATAGTTCAATTACCAGGGGCCATCACTTGTTCTCAAACATTAAGTTTCTTAAACCAATTGTCCTTAGACTGTACACATGTATGAAATTCTTTTTTTACTACACTCTTGTTTTAATTTTATTTTAGCATAATTTTGTACCATATTTTTAAATAAATAATATTTTAAACAAATAATATTTTCCATGAAAATATATTTTATGTTCATAGCATCTTTATTTAGTTATTTATTTTAATTTTTATTTATTATTTATTACAATTTATTTACTTTGTATCCCAGTTGTGGCCCCCTCCCTTATCTCCTCCCAATCCCACCCTCTCTCCCTCTTCTCCATCTATGCACATCCCCTAGTCCACTTATAGGAGAGGTCTTTCTCCCCTTCTACAGACCCTAGCCTAGCAGGTCTCATCAGGACTGGCTTCATTGAGTTCTTCTGTAGCCTGCCAAGTCTGCTCCCCATGAGGGAGAAGTGATCATAGAGCCAGTCATTGAGTTCATGTCAGAGACAGCCCCTGCTCCCCTTACTAGGGCACCCACTTGGTTCCCTATGGAACTGAGTCTATGGGCTACATCTGAGCAGGGATTTTAGGTCCTCTCTATGCATGGTCCTTGGTTGGGGTATCAGTCACTGCAGGGCACCCAGGGCCAGGTATTTTTGGCTCTGTTGGTCTCCTTTTGGAGCTCCTGTTCACTCTAGGTCTTTCTATCTTTCCCCCTTTCCCCCCATAAAGTTCCATGGACTCTGAATAACCATAGCAACTCTATTCTTAACATAATAGCCACTATCTGGAAACAACTCAGATGTCCCTCAGCAGAAGAATGGATACAGAAATTGGGGTACATTTACACAATGAAATGCTACTCAGCTATTAAAAACAAGAAAATCATGAAATTTGTAGGCAAATTGTAGGAACTAGAAAAGATTCTTGAGTGAGGTAACCCAGAAGCAGAAAGACATACATGGCATATACTCACTCATAAGTGGTTATTAGTCATATAATATAGGATAAACATACTAAAATGTATTGTCCTAAAGAAGCTACACAAGAAGGAAAGCCCTTGGGAAGATGCTTAATCCTTATTCAGAAGGGTGAATGCCATAGACATCAAAGACAGGGAACAGGACAGGAGCCTATCACAGAGGCAATTGAATGACCCTACTGATCAAGGTATCAGATCAGGGGCTGAGACTCATAGCCAAACTTTGGGCAGAGTGCATGAAATTCTTAAGAAGAATGGAATTTTAAAACTGGCTATGTTGTCCGGAGATTAACTTTTCTATATCGAACTAAGGTAAGGTAAGTGTATGTGTATTTAATAAAAATCATTAAAAGAAAATCATCTATGAATAATAACAATAAGAATAATAAATACAGATAAAAGAATTGTTTTAAAAGTAAGTATATTCTGAAATATACACAATTTGGTAAATATGAACATGTCTTTAATAGTAGTTCATTGCTGTATTTATCATATGTCTGCTTGTCTGTCTTTGTGTGTGTGTTTCTACACATTTATGTTTTCCGTCAGGCTCTCAGAAATCCCAGACTAGCCTTGAACTCACTATAGATCTGAAAACAGCAATGAACTCCTGTGACCTCTGGCTCAGTTTCTCCAATGCTGGGGTGAGAAGCATGCAGTCCTGATCCTCTCCAAAACTGTTTGACTATGGATAAATTTGGAAGAATCATGAAAACAACTCGAGAAATAACGTTGATTGAAAAGAACTGTCAGAAAATGTTTATGCTTTAAGAACCCACTTATATCACACCCCAGCCTGTGTACAATGAATTGTTGGCTGCGGATCAGGGTGACAGTGTCTGGCCGGATAGGTAGTGGGGATTGGAAAGAAGGTGGAGGGTGATTATAGCGATGATGGTGACTTTGTAATCCTTGTTGGTTTACTTCTGTGTGAAATCTGCAGGTGATAAACTTACACTTGTTTCTGTTTCTGCATACAATTTACAATAACAAATGCTGAGGTGGACACCATGAGTACTTGTCTGTAATCTTAACAGTCTCAAAAAAAATGATTTAATAAATTGTTTCACTGGTATTGCCCTAAGAATGCTTACTTGTAATTTGTATTTTCTAAATTTCTTTCCTCAAGATCCAGCCATACCACTCCTAGGCATATGGCCAAAAGGGGCTCAAGCACACAGAAAGGACATTTTCTCAACCATGTTTGTAGCAGCTTTATTTGTAATAGCCAGAAGTTGGAAACAGCCCAGATGCCCCTCAACTGAAGAATGGATGCAGAAAGTGTGGTACATCTATACAATGGAGTATTACTCAGCAATGAAAAATAAGGAATCATGAAATTTGCAGGTAAATGGTGGTACCTGGAAAGGATCATCCTGAGTGAGTTGTCCCAGAAGCAAAAAGACACACACGGTATATATTCACTCATATAAACATACAACATAGGATAAACCCACTAAAATCGGTACATCTAAACAAACTAAGCAAAAGAGAGGACCCTAACTAAAACGGTCAATCCCCATCCTGAAAGGCAAAAAGGATGGACATCAGAAGAAGAAAACAGGAAACAACCTAGGAACCTGCTACAGAGGGCCTCTGAAAGCCAGAAGAAGAAAACAGGAAACAACCTAGGAACCTGCCACAGAGGGCCTCTGAAAGCCTCTGCCCTGCAGACTATCAAAGCAGATGCTGAGCCTGATGGCCAACTGTTGGGCAGAGTGAATGGAATTTTATGTAAGAAGTGGGAAATAGCAAGAGCTGGAGAGGACAGGAACTCCACAAGGAGAGCAACAGAACAAGAAAATTTGAACACAGGGAACTTCCCAGAGACACATACTCTAACCAAGGACTATTTATGGAGATAACCTAGAACCCCTGCACAGACAGGTAGCCCATGGCAGTTCAGTGTCCAAGTGGGTTCCATAGTAATGGGAAGAGGGACTGCCTCTGACATAATCTGATTGGCCTGCGCACTGATCACCCACCCCTTGAAGGGGGAGCAGCCTTACCAGGCCACAGAAGATGACAATGCACACACTTCTGATGAGAACTGATAGTCTAAGATCAGAAAGAAGGAGAGGAAGACCTCCCCTATCAGTGGACTTGGGGAGGGGCATGCATGCAGAAAGGGGAGGAAGGGTAGGGTCGGGAGGGGAGGAGGGAGGGGCTTATAGGGGGATACAAAATGAATAAAGTGTAACTAATAATAATAATAATAATAAAAGAAAAAAAGATTTTTGACAAGAGTAATTGAAGTTGGTTCTGTGAAATAATTATTTCCTAACACAAATATTCTTAAGGAAAAATTACTTGTAACTTCCTAAATTTTCAAAGAACTACTTTATGGGGTAACGTAAGCTTTTTTCATCTACAAAATTTTCTTAAAATTAGACTAAATTACTATGTGCATCTTACGTGTTAAAAATCAGCATCTCTCTGCGCTAATACAGAATAAAGTAAAAAATGGAAGTGATAGTCTCTAAGTTTAAAACTATTTCTCAGTCATAAGGAGTGAGGAATCATCATCGTGTGCACAGTTTCCTGAATTCATTCTTTGTTTTACTTGCTTAGAAAGAATAGTAAGCACACTATGCCATAGCTGGCTGGATTACAACGGAGAGACACAATACAACTGGTTACAATTCGGTGAGCAATTCTGCCGGATTAGCAGCAGGTCAGGTTGGTGGTGATGCAGCCAGAGCACGCAGGTACCACAGAAGGCGGAACATCTGCTTCCGAACTTGAAAAATATCTTCTCTAATCCCCAGAGCTGCAGAGGCTTTTCTTCTTAATTCTCTGTGTCTATGCAGAAAGCACTGTGAAAACACATCCTGACTACAGTTTTTACATTTATTATAATTTCTACAAATATTAAATCACTACAATTTCCTTTCCACCGTTTCTGATCCTGCAGAGGAAGCTTCTCAAACCCGACGCAAATAGATTCAGCGCGCACAGACTTGAGAGTCTTGAAGAGAATTCGCTCTCTTTCGTTAAATACATTCAGTATGTTTCCGTCTTTGTCTTTCATAATAAAAAGCATTTCGGTTCTGTGTCTATACCTGTCAATACATTGTACAGTGCAGTTATAAAAACATGGGTATCTTATGCTTTGCCCATGGTGTTCCTCGCCTCCACAGAGATCCCTCAGGACCCTGGCTTTATTAAATATGCAGCGGCTCTGTGAAAAGTGACTCTCTGCTCACAATGACTTCAATTTGCTTTCCTTAGAAAAGGTTGACTCAGATTTGTACTGTACTTCTAGTTGTTTACTCTTCATTTTGTGTGTTTATTGTGTGCACTATGCATGTCTGCTTGCACGTATGTAGATGATTGTATGTGATATGCCTATACACACGTGTGTGTGTGTGTGTGTGTGTGTGTGTGGTGAGGGGTGTTTTCTTGCGTTGTTCTTTATTTTACTTATTGCAGCTAGTCCTTTCATCTGAAGCGTGACCGTCCGAAAGAGCTCCTCTTGGTAACCATCTTGTCCTGGGATTTCCCGCTCTCTGCCTCCCACATGCTGGGAGTACAGGCGGCGGCTGCACTGACAGGGCTCTCACACTGGCCCTGGGGGTTAAGCTCAAGTCCTCACAGCTCTCCACGAATCCATCTTTCTCCCTATAAGGTTCTTTTTTGATTGCTGATAATTAAGAACCTTTATTACCTCAGAATTTTAGTTAGATTTATAGAAGGTATTTTTTTTTTCTTTTTCTCAATAAAGTAAGTAGCTGCTACTTGCAGGAAACAATTCTATTGATTAAATACCCAGTAATTTTAAAATAATATTCATACGCATGGTTCAGCAACATCAACGGAGGCCCTTTCACAACTTCAGTAAATCCTTCTAGAGTTAATCTTTTGTCTTTTGTTCCATCCGTACCAAAATTGGACCTTCACAATTGGCTACCCACTGCCCTGTTTCCTAGGCTAGCAAGTGAGGCTTGGAGCTGGTGAACAGTTTGCTCTCAAAGATCTGGCAAAAGTGGACATTGTCCTTTCTTTTTCATCTCAGTCTTTTTTTTTTTTTTTTTTTTACTTCTATAAACTCCTTACCCTACAGTCCATTTACACAATCTGACAAGAAAGCAGAATACGCCCACAGTCTATTTTAATACATCCACTTTATGTTTAGTAATTTTAATCTCTTTTGCCTATATGAATTAAGTAGAGGTTAATATAAAAATTCTGAATTCTGTATGGAGTGACCATAATGCATTCATGTTTTATGATGAGCTGAACAGTATGACCCCGGTCACCTCATGAGGCAAACATTTCCTATCTGAAAACTCAAGCAGCAACAACATATAACATAATTACAGAACTACGTTTAGGAGGTTTAAAACATTGCATTGAATTTTATTTTTACTTCTAATGAGTAAAATGCACTGGGAAGACTATTAATGCTCTTAAGTCACTTTTGGCGTTATAATTTCCACTTTTTCATATTCTAAATTCAGATGATATTTTGATGAAAGTCATTTACATTTTCTTGCTTCTCTGAAACTGAACAACAGTGGCATTGCTGTGCACCTCTTTGAGGGTGTTGATTGTTTCCAATCCTCACTTTCTTCTACATTAAGGGTTCACATAGGAAATAATAAATTCACAATAATGCCCTTTTAACGACTCTATGTTGAGTTAGGTTTCAGACTACTGAATAGTCATTTATTTCTTTTCTACAGATAATCAGTCATTTCTTGCTACATGGTGGTTTTCATTCTATAGAGTATAACAACTGGCTTCCTCTCACTGGACATATAATTGGTTCATTGTGACCATGAGTTGTACTCTACAAGTGACCTTAGAATTATTTAAGGGGTATTCATGTTCTTATTAGAATCTATTGTGTGCTGGCAGCATCTGCTTCCATGTCATTCTTGGATTACTGTAATCTGGCCTATTGTCTTTAGGCGCAGAAGTAGAGGCACCCAGCATTGGAATAACAAGGACCAAAGAGTCTATTCAGAGAGAACCACAATGTCAGAGAATTGGGCATTACAGCACTAGGTGATGTGAAGCTATTGTACTGCAGTCCATATCCACAGAAAAATCAATGACTCCTCAAGTGCATTTACTCAAAAGAAAACAGGATAAAAGGCAGGAGGAGACTGGTGGAAATAATCAGCTCTATTCTCCAGGCAAGCAGGGGCCCTGCTAAGCAGACTCCGCCAGGAGAGACTGGATCATTTCCCTCTGGACCAAGAAGGAAGCTGCTTCAGACCCGTGTGGCTGTCTCACAAATCGCCATTTTTGTTGGGGAAAAAAAATATAAGAAACAGACCTGACAACTAGGAAGCCTGTGTCACGTGCCATCACTGGTTCTATAGGCTTTTCTTCCTGTCTGTCCACCGGCTTTCCTCACAACTGCTGCATCTTCTTGATGAAACTATTCAAGACATATAGACAGGAGGCAGCAGCTCTCTCTGTCTCCCTTCTGCCTAAATTGACTGCTCCATCAGACATTGCTTTCTGACTATAAGCAAGAAATTCTGTCCTCATCGTGATAGTGTAGCTTACTAGGTCATGGAGTCATCTATTGCTAAGTAATCTCTATGTGTCCATGTCTGTATTCATTATACACGTGTACACACTAATAAAGAGATGTATAGACATTTATTATTACAAATATGTGTATTTTTGTTCTACACTGTCTCCCTTTGAACTAAGTCCATTATAGAAAGTGAAGCACTACTCCAAGCAAGAAGAATCACACAATGTTACTTCATTTGTGTTCAGAAATTACATTATTTGAGTAGAGTAGAACCTGAAGTTTCCAAACCAGCACATCAAAATATCTTCTGATGTACTTCTGGCTCTAAGTCTTTTTGGGTTATAATTTGATTTTCATTTGACTACACATTTTAGATAATTATTTAAATACAGTTTTTAACCTGGGTGACAACTAAGTGGTCTTTCTTAGTGTGGTAATATATTCCCAGGGAGCAATTTTTTTTTTTTGTCTCATTCATGTGCATACATGGGCATACATGTTTTTACATATGTGTGATTAAATGTATAGACTGTGCATGCATGTGTGTGCCCATGTACTTGGAGGTGAGACATGGCGTTACTGTCTCTCCAAGTCACTGTTAGCTCTGTTTACAGTAGAAGGGTTTCTCACCCAGCCCTCTTCAGCTTGACTAATCTATCCAGCTGGCTTCAGCAAGGGTTGCCCTCTCTCTGCCCCTTGAGTTCTGGCAACACAGTAAGGAGAGAAGTAGCCTGTCCAACCTGTCCTGTGGCTTCAGGAGATCTGAGCTCTCATCCTCAGCTGGCCCAGAAAATGCCTTATCCACTGAGAGATCAGCTAGAGCTTCTCACACTGCCTTTCAAACACTTAGAATCCTCTTCAAATAAACAAATGATGTAAGTCTCTTTCTGTTCTAGTTTCAAAGGTGAGTAGGGAGGGGTTAGCCTCAGTGTTTTTATTTAAAGCATATACTTTGAAGATCTGTCTCACCTATGTTATAAGCAGATGAGGCTAAAATCCACTTAAGGTGATTATACCATGTGTGTCTTTCTGGTTCTGGGATACCTCAGGATGATCTTGTCTAGTTCCATCCCATAGAACACAGGATAACCATACTAAAATCTACTGATCTAAAGAAGTTAAGTAACAAGGAGGAGTCTAGGGAGGATGCTTAGTTCTCATTCAAAGGGCAAACAGGACAGGAGATAACCATAGATGTTCTCAGGAAGACTCCACCCAACAGGGAACCAAATCAGATTCTAAGACTCACAACCAAACTTGGGGCAGAGCACAGAGAGTCTTACGGAAGAGCAGGGGGATAGAAGAGCCCAACAGGTTCTAGGTTATAGTCATACATAGTCCTTGGTTGAATGTCAGTCTCAGAAAAGACCCTGTGCCCTCGCTCAGATGTAGCCTGTGGTAGCTCAGTAACCAATTGGTTTCCCAAAGTAAGGGGAACAAGGACTATTTCTAACAGGAACTCAATGAAGATACCTGATAAAACAGGATCAGATGAAAGGGGGGGAGGTGCCCTCCATCAGTGGACTTGGAAAGGGGCATGGTGATGATGAGGGAGGGAAGGAGGGACTGGGAGGGAATGAGGTTTCGGGACATGGCTGGGATACAGAGTTAATAAAATGTAACTGATAAGAAAAAATAAAATTAAATTAAATTAAAAAATAAAATAAATAAAAAACAATTTATTCACTTTGAAAAAAAGAAAAAAAAAAAGAGCCCAACAGGGACAAGAGCTCCACAAGGAGTCCAACAAAGCCAACAAATCTGGGCCAGGGCTTCCTACAGAGATTGATGCACCAACCAAGGACCATCAACAGAGAGGACCTAGACCCCCTGCTCAGATGTAGCCCACAGGCAGCTCAGTCTCCATGTGGGTTCCTTAGTAAGGAGAGTGTGGGTTATCTCTGACATGGACTCTGTTGCCCGCTCTTTGATAACCTCCTCATGGCTGTGTGGTCTTGCCAGGCCACGGAGGAAGACAATGCAGACAGTCCTGATGAGACTTGATAGGCTAGGGTCAGATGGTAGGGGAGAAGGGCACCCCTTTCTGTTGACTAGGGGAGGGAGAAAGGGAAGAAGAGGGAGGAGGGTGGCCCCTGGAGGAGACAAGGGAGGGACTACAATCAGGATACAAAGTGAATAAGTTATAAAAAATTTAAAAAAATAAATAAAAGATGTGTTTTACCTGTCTTCTCTTAACATTTGGATTTTATCTGTTGTTCATTCTAAGAGTAGAATCATTTCTTTCTCTCTCTGCATGGATGAAGGGCCTCCAGAAGGGCCTTTGTGGCTGTTCTAGCCCATAGTTTCCAGGTTAATGGTTGTCATTTGGAGTTGTGAGAAGAGATTTTTTTTTTTTACTCAAATTGGACTTGCTTACAGCATTAAAAATAAGTTAGTTTGCTTTAAAACTGTTTTCGTGCTTTGAAGCTATATTTTATTAGCATTTTAAACTAATTTATATACATGATTATTTTGCATCCATGGATGTCTGCACCTCATATGTGTGCCTGGAAATAGTAAAGGTGAGAAGGTGTCAGATGCCCTGGAGATGGAGTTACAGATGCTTGTGAGCCCCCACATAATAGAGTCTGGGTCTTCTGGAAGAACAACCACTACTTTTAAACCCTAAGCCAACTCTCCAGCCATCCTTAGCTTGCCTGCTTATTTACAGTGAAGCCCAAACAGGCAAAACTGTATGGCTAGAGAAAAACAAAGGCCTTGTTTTCATCCATTTACTTGTCTTCTTCTATCAGTGTAAGAGTTTCCTATTTTTTTTTTCTTTCAGGCACCTGTACTCCTGCCTCCTTCCTGTCTTGAAACTTATAATCTCCTTTCAGCATCTTCACAAGACTCAGAGTACCCTGTTGTATCAGTGTCATAAACGCTGCCCACCCTTTCCAACACGTAACATGAGGGAGACTGCTGGAGTTTATGACTGTATTGGTAACTGTAGGAAGGAGTAACTGGCTTTCTAATCCATTAATGCTAATTTCTACTTAAGGTTCTTGAAGGCTAGCGTTCTGACTTATACCCCAAGAACACCAAACCTCAGTTGTCTAGTGCCCAGCAAATACAATGTAATTAAAATTTAGATGATTTAAGCAATAATTTGATCAGTCAGCTTTTTTAAAAAAACAATACATGTGTGTACATAATCTGTTATGTTTTCCTCATTTTCTAGCTATTTTATCTTTGTTACAAATTAAATTTAAAAAGTCTTTATAGACTTAAAATGTGACAGCACATTTTTATGCTCTTAAGAACAACCAATTTCATGCATTTAAAATGTTTATATATTTATTTAGGGCTGCAGTTTAAGCAACACAGGGAAATAAAATACTTGAAATAATAGTATGCATCAAGTTTTTCAACAAATATACTCGTTGTTTATTTAAGTACATATTTTCACATATTAATGTTCTGGAATATTTTTGAATAATGTCATTAGATGACAGGGATAAATAAGAGAGATCAGCAATCATTTCTTCATGTTCTACATGAACATGAATATATGTATTCATATATATCCATACCTGTAAAAACAAAAAAAAATTAAATTATATCTATTTATTTGTCTTTCTGTGGTTTATGCACATGAGTGCAAGTGTGTGCAGAGGCCGCAGAGGGCATTAGATTCCATGAAACTGGAGTTACATGCAATGAGGGCAGCCCAGCATGGAGACTAGCAATTGAACTGTGATCCACTGTAAGAGTATTGCATGTTCTTAACTGCTGAGCAATCCCTAAAAGTTAACTTATTATTTTACACTTTCTACAGGTAAATCTTAATGAATGCCTCTTTTAATTTGCTTGGTCAAACAAGGGTTTATCTTATGATCAGAAAAGATGAATAAGATGGATACTACTAGCCTGTGAATACACAATTAGTCTACATTATGAATCCTGTTTTAAAGAAACTGTGGGATGTCTGCATTTTCTATTTTTAATAGAGCTGTTTCATTTTTCTTGCAAGGGTTTCTTTTTCAATGAAGGAAACTTTTACAGCCACTTGGTGAAACAGAGAGGCAAAAGTGCATCTTTGAAGACTTTGACCATCACCTCTATCATTATTCCTGCCCCACTGACAACGCAGAGCATGCTGTCACCGTCCCCCAGGTAAACCCTTATTACATGTGTCATTAGAGGCTGTTTGCCATATCTGCTTTAACACCACGGACATTTTAAGTAGGTTATTCCATCACTTTGCCATTTTGATTATGACAACAAAATGACACCATATTGAAATGGATTTTGGAAAGAAAGGCTAACTGTCCAAAGGGGTCCATGCTCACTCTAATTAAAATTGGCTTAGATGGCACAACCTTCATAGTTCTGAATATGACTATGAAGGATATGCACACTGAAAACCTTCTATGCTCATTAGTGCTCTTTCTGTCAGACACAACTCCCTGCTCTTTTCTTAATGAATGCTAAGCCATTGCTTTCAAAGATTGCGCTGCTTCCCTGAACTGAAGGAACTGTCTTATTTTCTCCCAAGTTCGTCAGGAGTAAAATCAGGAGTCACCTCTTTGACATTTCCCAACCTCTGTACTTATTTATCTGTTGGAGACCCTGTGCTCCAGAGATATCACTGTCTTAATTAAGAAGAAGGATGTGACCATGGGAAATTGACTGATTTCATTGATTAAGGACTAGCTGTACAAGTAACATTGATTTTAACAGTGGGTCTACATAGATGTAATTGTTCGAACATGGGGCTGCATAATTATGGTGATGTACGAGAATAGTTGGTTTGTCCTTTTCAACCTTCACTAACATTCTTTTGCATGATAATGTACCTCGTGCAATTAGCAGAAATCTTAAATGTTACAAAATGTCTTTTGTGAAGACATGGAGTAATAATTATATTCTAATTTAATTCACCAACATCAGGCAGTTTTTCTTTTTCTTCTCATTTGTCTTATTTTTGAACAAGAAAGACAATGGATAAGGTGACATGAATGTGGATTTTGACCCTCTAGCCTTAACAACCAGCTCGAAAATTGTACATAAATAACCAATGGTTTACTTCAAAGTATTTCACATATATTCAACAACTAATAATAATAGGTGCTTGGTTTTCACAAGTAGTACTCAATATTAGGTCCTAAGTTTAAAACTTCCTACCATCTTCCTTTATATTCATGAAAACATATGTCAAGTTCCTTAAGTTATAAATGATAGATGGTTGTTAAATTCCACGTAAAAGTTTTAGCTTATCAGAGTAAGCACACGAAATCACAGTGTAAATAAAATAATGTAAATATATTTTATACAGCATAATGATGTTTAAATGATACAAAATCAGAGTCTACAAGATATTTCTGTTTGTTTTTACAGACACTGAATCTGTAAATAGGAGATATTAAATTACTCATACTCAAGTGTTTTTATAGTTAAGATACTAAGACAGTGGAAAGTCGCAATCTTGCCTATAAGTAAAAATTTTGAAAGCTACCATAAGAAGGGTGTCATAGATTTGCCTACAGAAAGCAGTCTTGGTTAGTGAGTCAGGAGCACAGAAATTTTGTCGTCAACATGCCACTAATTAGTCCTGTGACCTTTAGGGACTCTGCACCACACATAACAAGGAGTGCCTCATGAAAATCAGGCAAGCACTTGTTCTTCTTATGCCTCTGCACTTTAATCCACTAGTAGAGAAAAAACCACAACAATGAATAATTTTATACCTAATGGAAAAAGAACTTATTCCATCTTCAGGTTAACTGTGTTATGTGTGATTACTTGTTTGCTGATTGCTCAGTTTTTAAACAGTCAACATATCTGCTTGAACTAGGACAGGAGGTTAATAACTAAACAGACAGTAATGGTATCATTTCCATATTCCATTAGCATCCAGAGCTTCTCTATGTAATCACCCGGTTGCCTTTGTATGAGCAGATCCCTGTTCGACTGTCTTCCACACAAAACCTGAGCATATAGTGGTATTTTAGAAATGCCACAGGCTTATGCTCTTTTATCAAGAAGACAACTTCCCTTGTTGTATTTGCTCATAATTGAAGGCAAGTTTAACAATTCAGTTCTCCATTTTCTACTTCAGAAGGAAATATACATTCTCTGACACAATTCTATCTACAAAAACTAATCCTGAGCTGTTTTATCACTTTACAGAACACAAGAAAAAAAATAAAGTGGGAAGTGGAGGCAGTTAAAGCAAGCAATCTAACATGAGTATTCACATTTCTCTCAACACATAGACGTAAAGGCAAAGCACAGAAGGGGTTTTGCAGTGGTTCTCCCTGGAACTGCTGGGGGAAGGTGGCACAGGTGGCTCTTTGCTGAGTGGGAGACTCACTAGTCTTTGTCTTGTTTGGATCTTGCATTTGCAAGCGAACCGGTCTCCAGATTTCCTTGGCCGTTGACCTCTGAGTCTTGGCAAAAGGTCTAAAATTAACAGTGGAATGTGCAAGAACTCTCCTTCTTCCCATTAGAGAGTAATCTAGAGAAGAACCAGACTTTATCCTCAATCCACGCTAAAATAGTATGTCTTTCAATTTTTGAAACTAGGAAGTCAAATTATAGCCAAGATATAAGCCCAAGATGAAGAGCTTTCAGTGTCCCTGAGCTTTCTTAGCAAGTGAGACATCTCAAGAGAAGTGCACCCACTTTCTTCCACTCCCAGAGCCACACAGAAAGTCTCCTGATGAAGCTAATACTTCTCTTCATCACAATTGCCAACCTGTGAATAAAGGAAAGGTTCTTTTTGGATTGTTTTGTTTTTGAGATTTTTTTTCTTTATTAATTACACTTTACTCACTTTGTATCCCCCCTGTGGTTCCCTCCCTCCTCCCAACCCAATCCCTCCCTTCCTCCACCCTCTGCATGCATGCCCCTCCCCAAGTCCTCTGATAGGGAAGTTCTTCTTTTCCTTCCTTCTGATCCTAGTCAATCAGGTCTCATCAGGAGTGGCTGCATTGTCTTCTTCTGTGGCCTGGTCATGCTGCTTGCTGAAACTTATAGGCAGAGTGCAGGGAAGGAAAGAAGCAGGAAACAGTAAGATCTGGGGAGGACAGGAACTCCACAAGGAGAGCAACAGAACCAAAAAATCTGAGCACAGGGGTCTTTCCTGAGACTGATACTCCAACCAAGGACTATGCATGGAGATAACCTAAGACCCCTGCTCAGATGTAGCCCATGGCAGTTCAGTATCCAAGTGGGTTCCATTGTAATAGGAACAGAGAGTGTCTCTGACATGAACTGATTGGCCTGCTCTTTGAAAGGAAAGGTTCTTGTTTGTTTGTTTGCCTGACTCTATACATGTTCTTTCATCTTGCCTGACCTATACACTGTAAACAGGATTTCTGTAAATCCTTCTAACAGACCTAGGGACCTTTGCTATGTACAAAAGAGCTAAGGTTAAATGAGAAATAACTGAGTTGAAAGCTACCCTGCTTGACTTGAACAGACTTTTGCAAGAGTCAAAAATGACCTTCTCATAATGACAAGATTTGGGCAGCCCTTTCACAACCTAGATGGAAAAAAAATGTTTCAGAACTCAGAGACCCTAAGCAACTGTCCAAGTCACGCCAGGCATGGTGGGGCAATTCTGTGGTCTTTGCGCTTGTGCAAATGAAGGTGGAGCATCATGAGGATGCGCTCACCTTGTGCTGAAAAGTGAGATGATATTTAAAAAGAGGAAGAAATAAAATGACAATCAAAGTTAACAAAACAACAGATCAAGGGATTTGCATTGCATTGATGTGCTGTTGTTCAAAAGAATAAGTCATATGTGAAGGAGATATATCTCAAGGAAAGAATTCAATATTCCCAGAGCTCAGACCAGAAACTCTATCTACCACAGAGAGGGGAAATGTGGATACCTACACTGTCCAGGAACAACAAGAGAAACCCAGACCTTAGCTAAAGAAATTCTAGTGCATATACATTCATCGAGAGGTATTATCTTAAATATGACTATTGCAATTTCTACTAAAAATACTAGACAGAAAAGCTCAATTTAAAAGTACTTTTGTCTCTAAACTCCATCAAATGACAACATAATGAGTCAAATGATATAAAACATACTATTGCATAAAATGAGAACACGGTACTTCAACTGAGAAGAAGCATGTTTAAATTGTGCCCCTCAATATTTTTATTTGACTAGTAGAATGGCATTTAGGTGATTTAAAACGTACATGTGATGTGTGATGTGTTCTTCTTATACTTGTCACTCATTGACACCCCACTTCCACTAACCTTGCTCTTTTTACCAACTAGTTTGCCTTCTACTGTGTGTCCTTTCTGCTTACCCACTGATCTTAATTAAGATTGTTCATAGTAAGATGGGTGGAGGGTTATTGACAGAAGCAAAGACCACCTCCCACTAGCTAAAACACTGGATAAAATATTTCTACATCCTCCTGTAATCATTACCTGCCCTTAGTTCCTCAGGTAGGGGTGGGCCATATGAATTTCTCCCCAGTCCATGACTTGAGGTTAATGAGATCCCTTTTGTATATGACTCCTTTAGGTAAGCACAGCTGCTATTAGTTCATAAATGCACTGGCCATGCCACATTCATAAGACGGCATTTTATAGTATTCCTCTTCTTCCTTTGGCTATTACATTCAGTTATTCCTCTGTTCCATGATGTTCTCTTAGTCTTTGAGGGGTTGATAGATCTTTCCTTTAGGGCTGAGCACTTACCAGAACTTACTTTCAACAGTTTGATCAGTTATGAATTTCATAGTTTCTGCAAAAAGTGCCTTTTCTGATCAAGGCTAACAAAGCTAATAAATAGACATAGTCATAGGTATTTAAAAAGCAGTTTGATTACATATATGTTTAGCAAAACCAAGAGTTGTAGCCTACCCCCTAAGACCTATCAGATCCCTAGTCACCAAATTTTAACCATATTTATAGTAGTAGGCATGTAGGATACTTATTTTTTATTAAAATTAGTAAAGAAAACTTTCTTTTTAATTAAAAGGAGGTTTGAAGAAGATTCTATTTTCCGAGGATCTCGAGTCTTCAAGGTGTAACATGACTTGAACTCAGAGACTGGCAGAGTCTCATCTAATCATCATCATGCCCTGACTTATACATCATAATGTAACTGTAATGATGAAGTGAAGCAGCCCATGATGTGTTAGGAATATAACAGTGCAGCACTACCTAATTTGCGGCCCATTAATGCACACAACCGTGAATGCACACGGGGAGTTAAGAAACAGTTCAGTTATACAAGCACTTAAAAGGTATCTAAGGCCATTATAGTTATTTTTATACCCTAGAGGCACTTTCATTGCAGCTGGAGCCAAATAATGGCACAAGTCTGAGGACTGAGATTAAAACAGTTTCTGCCTATCAGACAGGCAAGGGATGTGGAATAAGAGAAAGAACTGAGGTTAATATATCAAAGGAAGTAAAGGAAGTGTGCAAACCTGAAAAGACTTTGGAAAGAATGGAGCAAAGGTTCAAACTGGCAGGAGTGAGAGATGAAGAGACTGGGTTGTCACAGCCAAATTATCGGCAACTCCCACTTTATTAAACGGACATTGTAGTTCATTCCATAGACAGTAAAAGCTCCTGCAGGTTTGAAGCATGGGGGCTTTAGAATCCAAAATGCATTAAACAATTCCTCTGACTTCAGTGCAGAAGGCAATTTGGAGAGAGGAATATAGGAAACAAAAACACCTCTTCCGTGTTATCTGTAAACACTGTGGAAAGAAACAGAGCTCTGAGAAGTAACAGTAGCAGGCAGCACACAGCTGGGATGCATTTGAGAGATAAGGGAAATTATCACCCAGTAGAAACGAAACTTGTTTTTCTCTAGCAAGTTTTGTAGCGAGATGAATGATTATCACATAAACAGATGCAGAAAGTTTGTGCCCAAATTTTCCTTGTACTCCCTTGATTACTCTTGGATTCTCCTGAGAATGTGAATCTATGAATGTTTTATATTCTTGGCTGTCACTTGAGCAATGGATCATAGCCAATAAGGTCAAAAAAATCTTTAATTTCTTTGTAAGACCAAATGTGTGTGGAGTCATGGTCAGGAGATTTATGATTGACTTTCTTATTTTTATGAATGACACAAGTATGGATACTTATTTCATCACCTTGGAGCATATAGGCTGTGCAAACATGTTTATACTCATGAGCTGTCTTATAGTATTCATGTTTTATAGATCATTCAGTATATTATTTGACTAACATTATTTCTTTTATAGATTATTTTAAAAGAAGCTTTCTTGCAAGCATATGCTCCCTTCTTTGCAACATATATTAGAATTATTTTTATTTAAACAATGATAGTAAATAATAATTATTTATAACGGTTTAAGTGGTTTGCTATAAGGGAAATGTTCCAGATGGATATATATCACTGAACTTTCATGTTCAGCAAACATTCCGAGGCCTTATAGGAAATCTGAGACTCATCAGGCACAGTAGGACACGACTTTTATCCCAGAACTAAGGAGACAGGTGTGAGCAGCTCTCTGTGAGTCTGAGGCCAGCTGCTCTGTGTAGTGATTCCCACACACCAATTAGTTTACACAGAGAGTTCCAGGTCAGTCAGGGATCCATGGAGGGATCCTTCCAAAAAATTAAAAAAAATGAATAAAGGGAAAAAGAAAAATCTATGGAAGATATATTGAGCTCACGTAACTCATAAGTGGTATTAAGCATGATTCAGATCTGTACCATTAGACGTCAAGATCATTGGTGGAAGTCAGTTAATATTGACTGTGTCAAGATGGTGTAGCTGCCTCATAAACATATGTTTATATATAAGCAACCAACAGAGTTACTGTTACAGATGAATTAACTACATAATTATATTCCCTGGAAACTGGGTAGAAGTCACAACACCATCAGTCTGAGGAGATTTGCTTCAGATCAAGGAAGGAGCATGCTTGTGACAAGGACAAAATTAGACATACCAAGTCTACAGCAAGAGTGATCTAAGCACATCAATTAAAACAATGGCAGAGAGAAGAGTGAAAGATGAATTGATACACCTCACGAAATGAGAATTAATTGAACTTAATGACTCATATTTTATTATGGGTTATGAAGAGAAATGAGTCAGATTTTATATCCCATGGCACTGTGAAAAGGTATCTATATTTCAAAACTGCTGTCCTTTTGTCATATCTATAGGGAAACAGCTCATAATTTTATTCTCAGAGTTGTTGAAACAACTTTGAAGTCTACATGTAGGGGGAAAAAGCTCACATATATTCAAGAAAATCAAAATGAAAACTATTTGAAGCTGCTTTAAATGGAGTTGTTCCATTTATGTACTAATATTTAAATGCCTACACAGGCTAATATTAATCATTAATCATCTGCTGCAGCCCAGCCTATACCTGAGTTATTTTTAAGTAAATAATTTGTGCTCCAAGTATACGGTTTTTCAATATGACACTTAAAATGTAAATAGTAACTTACAGGTGTGTTCATTACATAATTTATAATTACTGGCTTGATATTGAAGTATGAAAACTATGTCCCCAATTATCAAGGTATTTCTTATTAATTTTAATTGTATTTTTTCTTATTTTTATGTTTTATATTAATTACAGTTTATTCACTTTGTATCCCAGCTGTAGCCCCCTCACTCATTCCCTCTCAATCCCTCTCTCCCTCATCTCCTCCCATGCCCCTCTCCAAATCTACTCTTAGGGGAGGTCCTCCTCCCCTTCCATCTGACTCTAGCCTATCAGGTCTCATCAGGACTGGCTGCATTGTCTTCCTCTGTGGAGGCTATTTCCATAGATAGAAAAGTTATATGGACTGAGATTATCTATTAGTTGAAACTGAAATAAAATATTTAGGTTATTTTCTGGAAAAGAACTTGCCTCTGGTATGTGTAGAAAGAGGAACCATACATTACTTGTGCCACTGCAAAATGGAAAACCCATCCTAAATATCACTGTGTAGGTGCCTCAGAAAATTAAAACTACATTTCCATATGACCCAGCTGTGTAACCCTTGGATATCTACCCAAAGCACTGTACATTGACATGCCACAGGTTATCTACACATCAAAGTTTGGTACCACACAATTAAAAATAGCTAAGACACAGAAATAGCCCAGATGACTGCCCACAAATATAAATAGATAAAAATGTGGCGCATGTGCACAATAAAATTTTGTGCAGCTCAAAAAAACCCAAACAAACAAACAAACAAAACCATAAGTCATGATGTTTTTGCAAAGCTAGATGGAGCTAGAGCACATTGGGCTAAGCAATATAAGCTGGACCCAGACAGGAAAACAACGCATGTTTTCTCGTAGCAAGCAGGCTAAAGATTTATATTTGTGTTTGACGTCCTCATAGAGTAAGTCATGAAAGTCGAAAGCAAACCATGAGAGGGGACAATGGGTCTTCAGAGGCAGGGAGGAAGAAAATGATGCCAAGACCAGTGACATGATAGCAGAATTGTGACTTTATCAAGAGAAGGAATGTGGCAGTAATGTTAGGAGATCACAGCTGTTCAGAGATGATAGTGATAAGGGAAGTGAATAAGAATAAAACATAGCTAACTCCCAATCCTCATTCAGAAAGACAAATGGGATGGATAATGGAAGGAGAAAACAGGAAACAGGACAGGAGCCTACCACAGAAGGCCTCTGAAAGATTCTATCCAGCAGTGTATCAGAGCAGATGCTGAGACTCATAACCACACTTTGGACAGAATGCAGGAAATCTTATGAAAGAAGAGGGAGATAATAAGACCTGGAGAGGACAGAAACTCCACAAGGAGAGCAACAGAACCAAAAAATATGGGCACAGGGGTCTTTTCTGAGACTAATACTCCAACCAAGGAACACTCCTGGATATAACCTAGAACCCCTGCTCAGATGTAGCCCATAGCAGCTCAGTATCCAAGTGTGTTCTCTAGTAATGGGAACAGGAACTATATCTGACATGAACTCAAGGGCTGGCTCTTTGATCACCTCCCCATGAAAGGGGGAGGGGAGGAGCAGGTTTGGCAGGCCACAGAGGAAGGCAATGCAGCCAGTCCTGATGAGACCTGATAAGCCGAAAAATGATGAATTTCTAGATTCACTCAAACCATCAAAGTCTAGATTCAAATTTCTAGATACACTCAAACCAAGAAGTCGACAGCCTAAATAGATGAATAACAAATGAGGAGACTTAAGTTGTTTAAAAAATAAAAAGCCTTCCAAACAAAGAAGCCTAAGACCAGATGGATTCAGAGTAGAAGTCTACCATATTTTGTAATCGTAATTCTTAGAGAAAAATTTCCTTACAGAATGATAATTAATACAGCAAGAATGACTAAAGGAAAGAAGAAAACACCACTAAAACACAACATTATCATTACTGCATGGAAAAAAAAAAGAGAAAACTTCTGAATACCAACTCTGGTGAACAAAGGCTTAAAGGGAGGCAGACAACATGTTAATGACTCAGGTAATGTTCGAGCTATGTCTACATGTGATGACACACCTTCTTCAAGAGTTGAAACTTAATTCTCTTTCCCTTGTAAGAGGGGATAGAAGTCACAACGGAAATAATAGGAATAAGGAAAAAGGAAAAAAATATGTGAGGGTGGAGAAAGCTTCTGCATGCCACTTTTGCAGGTGATCATGAAAGTGTAAGCTGCAAGCAGAGAGAATGACTTCATCAGTATCTGATCTGACATGTTAAATTTGAAATACCATCTCCTCTGATTATGGGAGAACACCAAAGCAAGGCAGAGTGGCAGACGACCTATCAAATATTTAAACAGATTTCACTGTATTGTTAAATTTCTATTTTATGGATTAGTTTGTGTGTGTGTGTGTGTGTGTGTGTGTGTGTGTGTGTGTGTGGTCTGAACACATGGGTGTCCTCACATGTGGGGTGGTAAAAATACAACCTTCAAGACTTAGTTACCTCCTTCTGCTCTGGATTAGGGGGACTGAACTCAAATGTCAGATTTGACCAGCAAAATCCTTTACCTACTGATCTGACTTTTTGGCTTTTAACCAGTATAAAAAAAAATATGTTGCCCCTGAGTAGGTGTCATGGATTCTATATGCAAAGGAGGTGTACAATCTTACCCAATAGGCATACTGGATTTGATCCTGTCAGATAGCAAAACTTGGGCAATCTGAACCAGGTCTATGTTTCAGAGTTAATCTTCTGAATGATAACACTATGATTGCAGTTGTATTCCAAGCTATGCACCAAAACAAATATGAGTCAAAATATGTTCACCCATTATCCCTGTGTGTAATCATTTGTCTCTCTTAACATAAAAGAATGATTAAAATATTAATGCTCTTTATGTATTCCAGATTCAGTTACTTAAACTTCTCAAGACTCATTGGGCTTCTTTGCCAACAATCAAGTATCTGTAAGTGTGTGAGTTTATTTCGGGGTCTTCTATTCGATTCCATTGATCTACTATTCTGTTTCTGTGCCAGTACCATGCAGTTTTTATTACTATTTCTCTGCAGTACAGCTTGAGATTAAGGATGGAAATACCTCCAGACAATCTGTTGTTGTACAGGCTTGATTTATCAATTCTATTTTTTTGTTTTGTTTTGTTTTTCCATATGAAATTGAGAATTATTCTCTCAAGTTCTGTAAAGAATTGTGTTGGTATTTTTGAAGGGAATTACATTGAATCTGTAGATTGCTTTTGCAGGATGGCCATTTTCACTATGTTAATCCTACAGATCCATGAGCATGGGAGATCTTTCCATCTTCTGATATCTTCTTCAATTTCTTTCTTCAGAGACTTGAAGTTGATTTTTGACAAAGAAGCCAAAACCATACAATGGAAAAAAGACAGCATCTTCAAAAATTGGTGCTAGTCTAAATGGATGTCTACCTGAAGAAAAATGCAAATAGATCCACATCTATCACCCTGTACAAAACTAAAGTCCAAGTGGGTCAAAGATCTCAACGTAAAACCAAACATACTAAACCAGTTAGAAGAAAAAGTGAGGAAGAGCCTAGAACTCAGTGCTACAGGAGACAATGTCCTGAACAGAACACCAACAGCACAGGCTCTAGGATTATTCAGTGGACCTCTGATTCTTGTGCCATCTCTTGAGCTCTTCATTTTTTGTTTTTTTGTTTTGTTCAACTCCAATATAATAAAAATTTTTTACCTTGTAATATTTTATTTTGTTATATTTTATAGTTATCCTTTAAAAGCCACTTCTTATTTAATGAGACAAGAAGGAGGAGGATCTATAAAGGGAGGTTCTTTCTAATTGGTGAATATTTCCAACTTTATTGGTTACCAAAAAGCCTCTTTCCTCACTTTCAATACTTGTTTTACTGGAGCACAAATGCCTGAAAATTGTTAAAAATTCTTCTATAGCAAATAGCTTCACACCATGTGTATCTGTATATTAAGATACAATGTGTACTTCCTAACAGGCTGCTTGGTTTGGCTTTCTCTGAAGGTTTGTATATTTCTTGAGAACAGTGTTCCTCTCAAACCTCAACAGTTCACTGTTCAGGAAAGTAACATTTAAATTAGAATCAAAGAATCATGCTGCATTTGTATCAATGTTTTGCATTCAGAGTGAGATGACGAAAGCATTATAACTCCTTCTTCCATTTCATTGAGATCAATGTCTCTTCTTCAATCCATGGTACTTGTTTGTTTGAACACAATGTTCTACATTTTAACCATCTTTGATAATTTTAATTCAACTCTGGAATATTCTGATATTCTATTGTTATTATGATCATTGAAAAAACTATAAAGCACTTATTGCATATATAAGTAAAAGTGGAATCTTTTTTCTACCCTTGTATAATTATTTTAAAAAAATGAGGAAAGATGAAGTTTAGATGAAGGGCACTGTGTAATACTAGTGGAATATTTATTAAAAATTTAGAAAATGTGCATTAAAATCATATTTCACCGTTGCCTGATTAGTGACAATTATCTCTCTCATACTCTAAAGAATATTGCAGATATTTTGTAATGAAGTATAAAAAAAGAAGGATTAAAAGCCTTTTTAAAGTCAATAATCAGCTATATTCTCTCCCTAACTTTTTTATTTATTTGCTCATGGTTCATTTTGAGTAGCTTACATCACATGCACAGTTCTAGCAACATTCAGAATTGTAAAGGTTTAGCAAATAAAAATTTCAGTTTATAATGATCTATAAATTCTTCTTATGTGGATAGAAAGAGCTTGGGAAATACAAGTTTTTAAGTTTTCTTACTCAAAAGGTAATATGCGCCTGATTCTCTAAAACAAAAGTTATTGGACTTTTTAGAATAATGACCTTTTTTTCTAGTAATTTGCAATATGTATTATTCCTTTAGGAGAATATTATGACGCTTCCTGGTGAGATGAGATTTCCTATGTAAATGCTACCCTTTTAAGGTCAAAAGCTGCACTCAGTTAATGAAAGCAAATAAAAAATGGTCAGGTGTTTAATATATACCAGACAGAGACTAGCTTTGTCATAGTCCTGTGTAATAACATACGCCTGGGTAGCTATAGCTGCTTCAATGTGTGTATGAATCAACATGTATAGGCATTACATCTATGCACACAGCCTACACACATATATGTGCATACTTACAGGCACATCCGTGCAAACAGAACGGTTTTTACACTATCCCACAAACTGTTATTTTAAATGATGAAGCCTTAATTAACAGTAACAGAACATGTAAAATTACTATAAATAGGATTCGCATTGCATTCAGTAGCTCATATGCAGTCACATATATGTTTTAGTATAATCATGAATCTGAGGAAATTTTGGCAGCTATAATAATATATCATGAATGAAAGTCACTCTGTCAGGAGTCAACTCTCCACAAATAGTATTTGATTCTTTTAAATATCTTGCCCGGGTTATCATGAAGAAATTTAGTGCAATCAATATTAAGAATTTTTGCTTTCCACTAGCATCTCCTTGGTTCACAAGGTGATACAGTTCAAACTAGCTAAATGCCAATATATTATAATTACTTTGGTAAAAACAACCTTAGTTGAAAAAAATAAAATAAAAAGCATTTAAATGGAGGGGAAATTCAATGCATGCAGAACATGCTCAAGAACAGCATTTGCCCATAAAGCTGTCAAATGGCACTGTTAACTACAGCAATTTATTCCATAATTTAATGTAATCTTGACCCCTGTCACATGTTAATACACCATGAAGAATAGTGGGAAAAAAAAACATGCTTATTAATGAATTGTAGAGTAATGTGACACTGTTTTTTTTTGCCACTTTCTTTTGAAATATCTTAATATTGGAATTAGTGAAGCCTAGACCATTTCCATGTATAATTATGTCTGTCCATTTCTTGCTAGCTAATGCAGTGATTAGGGAACATTTAATTTTTAATTATGCTAGAAGTGGTTAGTTGATTTTCTGAGTCAGGAGATATGGGGCTAACATTAGATACAAACGCTTTCACATAGATCTTAATTTGTTAGGAAATCTAAAATGACACGGGGGACTTAGGATGGTCATTGTTAAAGTGATGCTCTGCACAGCCTACTGTCTTGAGTTAAAATTCTTAAATTTTATGTGGCTAATATCCACTCATAAGTGAGTATATACCATATGTGTCTTTCTGCATCTGGGTTACCTCACTCAGGAAGATCTTTTATGGTCCCATCCATTTGACTGAAAAATTCATGATTTTCTTGTTTTTAATAGCTGAGCAATATTCCGTTGAGTAAATGCAACGTAATTTCTGTATCCATTCTTTGGTTGAGGGACATCTAGGTTATTTCCAGATTCTGGCTATTACGAATAAAGCTGCTACAAACACGGTTGAGCAAATGTCCTTGTTATATGGTTGAGCATCTTTTAGATATATACCCAGTAAATATACTAAAATCTATAGTCCTGAGGAAGCTAATAAACAAGGAGGACCCTAGGGAGGAGACTTTTTCAGAAGGGCAAACAGGATAGACAGCAGGGAAGACAGGGAAGATAGAAGACAGGGAACAAGACAGGAGCCTTATACAGGTGACCTCTGATAGATTCTACCCATCAGAGGATCTAAGCAGATGCTGAGACTCAACCTTAGACCAAGCCCTAACCATAACCCTAGCCTTAGCCCAAGAAATAACAATAACTTCGGTCAGAGTGCAGGGAATCTTATGGAAGAAGGGAGAGAAAGACCTGGAGGGAACAGGAGATCCAAAATGAGACCAATGGAGTAAAAAATCTGAGCTTAGAGGGCCTGCAAAGACTGATGAATCAACCAAGGACCATGCATGGGGAGGCCCTCGACCACTTGCTCAGATATAACGCATGGGCTCCTCAATCTCCCTGTGGGTTCACTAGTAAGGGGAGCAGGGGCAATCTCTGGCATGAACATAGCTGCCTACTCTTTGATCAACTCCCACTGGCAAGTTGGCTTAACTACTCCATAGAGAAAGAGGATCCAGATAGTCCTGATGATCCAGGTAGACTAGGGTCAAATAGTAGGGGAAGAGGACCTCTGCTATCAGTGTACTGTAGAAGGAACAGAGTGGGAAAGAGGGAGAAAGGATGTGACCAAGAGGAGATGATGAAGGGGGCTACAGCCAGAATACAAAGTGAATAAATTTTAATAAATAATAAAAATAAAGAAAAAAAGTTAAAATCTTAAATTTTAGTTAAAAATTCTATCCACTATGTCTGGTTGGAAGGTAGTTAGGTATCATGATGTGCTTTGCTGGCCAGTGAGTCTGAATGGACTCTTCTCAATTTTCTGCTGTGGCTATCTTCTGCACGTGACAGGATCTCTGTTCATCTAGGAGACAATCCTCCCAGCATGACTGTGGAAGAGCCTGGAGCTTGCGTTAAGAGGGATAGGAAGGAGCACCATGAATAGGGACCATTCTAGGAGATAGGCTTCCAGACAAAAAGAAGCCCCAGCATTCACCTCTCTGCTTCCTGACTTCAGAATCACGTGACTTGCTGCCTCAAGGCCCTGCTTCATGTTTCCCCACCATGTTGTGCTGAACCCTTAACCAAAGAACCACAATAAATACTTTCTAAAAGTTGCTTTGTAGTTGTTACTTCAGCAAAGCAGGTAAGTAATATAGACCCACTAAACACAGGCACACATCATGTGTTGCTAATTTATTTCTTTTCCCCTTACCTTACATATAACCACAAAATAAAATCTTATATGAGTAGAAAAAAAATAAAGACTTTACTTTCACTGTAAGTAAAAATTCTCCCCTTGAGGAATACTTGATAGGTAGATACTCTTGGTGTTTTTATTTTCTCAACCTTTATTTGACCACTTAACCTAGTTATTAACATATAAACAAATTAAATTAATTTGTGTGAAAATGGAAAAATAATCAGAGCTAAAGTTTGGAAAAGAATAGGAATTTCATTCTACTAAACCGACATTGAATGTTATAAATGTTTTGGAGAGCACAGTGTGCTACTCTCTGATTTGAACTGGCCTGAGATCACTGAAGTAATATACAGTAATGAAAACAGGGGGCAAGGTAGGATTATGAGTGATCACTGGACCATACAAATGCAGTTTTCCCTAAAGAACTCCACATAATAAAAACTTACAGTACAATACAACACTGTAATATTATTACTGCAAAAATACTTCTAGCTATAAGAATCCCCTTTCCTACATCAGTCAGGATATCTATATGGATGGGGCAGGAGTATCAGTGATAAAAAATAATTTCTCTTTTCTCTTGCTGTTAATCAGTGTTTCTCTATAACACTTCCCAAGAATGAGTTTATAGCAGACAGTAAGTCATGCCTTGTCGGGATGTTCTATAAGAAACTCTCAGCTTTCTACTCTTTTTGCTGCACATAGGATATATATATATATATATATATATATATATATATATATATATATATGTGTGTGTGTGTGTGTGTGTGTGTGTGTGTGTGTGTGTGTGTGTAATGCCGTAGTAGCATTTAACTGAGGCTTGCATGCATTTTCAAAGGTTTATTCCAATGTCAACATGGAGGGAAAGATGGCAGCATGCAGGCAGATATTATTCTGATGACATAGCTGGGAGTTCTACAGCAAGATCACAAGCATTTTGTAAAAGATGCAACACAAAAAGAACCACTGGACATTGCTTGAGCTTTTGAAAACCTTCAATGCCAGCTCCGGTGCCACATTTCCTCCAGTAAGGCTACACATCCTAATCCAAGGCCACACCTCATTTTCCCTATCAAATAATGACACTTCCTGATGAGCAAGCATTCAAATATATGAGCCTGTGGGGGCCATTTCTGTTCAAACCACCACAATTAGGTTGCTTGCTGCCTATAAGCTGCACAGAGACCAGCCAAGGTATCTGAAATGTAGGTGCCAGATGCTGTATTGGAAACTCACCAAATCTTGAGAGGGCATCTCAGTATCCCAGTAGATTATAAACTTAAACTTTTACCCTCAAATTTTAATCTGTCCACAGAAGGATGCTCTCCTCTGTAGTTGTATAGAAACTTACATGAATTTCTTCCTCTAGTATCTCCTAACTTGACAAAAGTTTCAAAAAGTATCAATAGCTCATTCTGTTATCTATTAGCAAAATGTCTTGATTTCCTTACAGAATATTTAGTTACTTACTGAGCTTTTTAAAGAAAATAGTGATCACCATTGACTACTTTCCGTAAGGAATATAGGGTGGAAACAGATGTGGGTTCTCATTCTTACCCAATCAGCCCCACCAGTGTTTTTTAACTCTAAAAACTAATTCTTGCCAAAAGTATAGATTTTAATTGAAGACAAAATATAATCCTGCAGTAAGTGAAAAAACATCTCATGTTAGTTTTGAGAGCAGTGAGTATTGTCTTCATTGTTAAAAGTATGGGTTTCTGGGGGCTGGAGAGATGGCTCAGCAGTTAAGAGCACACACTGTCGCTGAAGACCTGAGTTTGATTTCCATTGTCTTCATGTGGCTGCTCACAACCACCTGTAATTCCTGCACAAGGGAGATCTCATGGCTCAGGCCTCTGCAGACACTAGCTTTCATGTGCATGCACACCCCCCCACACACACACACAAAGAGACAGTAACAATACATAATTAATAATGATGATAACTACATGGTTTTAAAAATAAGCCGCGTATTCCTGTTTTCCTGTCCCTGGCATCAATGCAAGTGAACCCCGAAGCATCACATTTGCTAAATTTGGGGCAATGACATATAACCCCATCCTTAGATGCCTTCCTCTTTAAAACATTCCTTAACCAGAGCCAGACGTGGTGCTACCTGTTGTAATTCTCAGTTCTGAGGATACTTCAACAAGATATAGTAACTTTGAAGCCTACTTCATCTGGATTGAATGAGTGTATCTCAAAAAGTTTATTACTAGAGCCTAGGAAGATGGCTTACAAAATATAAAGCTACTTGTCACGAATCCTGACCCATGAGTTCAATTCCCAGAATCCACCTGGTCACGGACAGAAGAGTCTCCTACAAGTTGTTCTGTTATTTTTATTTTATTTAGTTTTATTTTATTTAGTTTTAATTTATTACAGTTTATTCAATTTTATCGCAGCACTAGCCCCTTCCCTTGTCTCCTCCCAATCCCACCCTCCATTCCTTTTCTCCTCCCATGCTGCTCCCCCAGTCCACTGATAGGGGAGGTCCTTCTCCCCTTTCATCTGACCCTAGCCTCTATTGCTGGTGGGGATGTAAACTTGTACAACCACTTTGGAAATCAATCTGGCGCCTTCTCAGACAATTACAAATACTGCTTCCTCATGACCCAGCTATTCTACTCCTAGGCAAATATGCTCAAGTACACAACAAGGGCATTTGCTCAACCATGTTCATAGCAGCTTTATTTGTAATAGCCAGAACATGGAAACAGCCCAGATGTCCCTAAATGGATGAATGGATACAGAAATTGTGGTACATTTACACAATGGAATACAACTCAGCAATTAAACACAAGGAAATCATGAAATTCGCAGGCAAATGGTGGGAACTAGAAAAGATCATCATGAATGAGGTATCGCAGAAGCAGAAAGATCCACATGGAATATATACCCACTTATAAGTGGATATTAGACATATAATATAGTTGTTCTGCTAATATCATATGTCTCTTATCATGAACATGCAAGCTTGATCATGTGTATATACATGCTCAGACACACTAAGCAAACAAATAAATGAATAAATAAAAGTTAATAATTTAAAAATTGTTGACTAATAGTTTACATTTTTGAAATAGCTTACATACAACTTATATAGTATATTTAATAAATAATACATATTGACATGTGTGTATTTTTTTTTGTTTTCTATGCAGGTGCTAGACACTAGGACCTTAACATATTATTAATTTTTCTTTTTTTTTAATTTTGGTACATGATGTTTATTTTATTTGCAGTTCTTTCTAATACAGTTTATAAAGTTTTAAAAGGATCGGTTGTGACTTTCTTGGTAGATAATGGTCATTTTGCTCTGCAGATCTCATTTCAAATGCTTGCACAGGTGATACAGCTTCTAGCTTCCTCTTAGACTTGCTCTTAAGGTAGCACCAGTGTGAACTCCATGCTGGTATATGCACGCCTCCAAACAGATTCAGTGGGAGCTAACATTTCATGGTTACACCCTATAAGTCAGACTGTCACTATGTGAAAATCCTCTTTTAGTAAAAAGGTCAGATATTATTTACTTCCCAATTGTCATTAATAAATTGTATTTTTATCTACTGAATCTTAACTTTAGCCAGTGTATATACTCCAGTGCCGTATATGTAATGCTTTTTTTTAAATTAACTTTTATTTTTTTAAATTCATTTTAAGTCCCAAGAGTGCACCTTAATTTAAATCAACTGCAGACCTTGCTATATTGACATTCAATAAGGATTTTGTTTTAGATAGTAATCAATTTGCATAAGCATGCACATATATACGTATACTTATTATATGTGTATATAATGGAGATATACATTAAATTATATATAACGTAACATATATTTTATTACATTTTTATTAAAATATTTTATTTGTGTTAGCTAACATTGAAGGCAGGTTTATTTAGACCTTAAACCATATTGAAAAAAATAATATGTATGACCTCTCTGTCTGTGTGTGTGTGTTTGTGATGTGGTGTTGTAAATGTGAAACTGGTCACACTTCCAGGAGCTCATCCCAGTCAGTGTTATGCAGGGCATAACAACTGTAGCAAAATTCCTGAAGGACACAAAACAGATTTGTAAATGACTTCCATTACCAATGTATTTCCTCATAAACTATGCAGCTAGCCCTTCAATGTTGCAGCCCCTCACCTGACATGTATGTTTGCCTAAGCATGCATCTTGACTAATTTTTATATGTATCAAGGTGTGTGCGGCTGCCTGAAAGAAACACAAAAAGATGAGTCTGAGGTGAAAATCTCAGGGTTGTTTGATTTGCATTTCCCTGATGCTTAAGGATGTTGAGCATTTCTTTAAGTGTTTCTCTGCCATTTGATATTCCTTTATTCTCTGTTTAGCTCTGCACCTCATTTTTTAATTGGATTACTTGGTTTGTTGGTGTTTAACTTCTTTAAGTTTCTTATATACTCCAGATGTTAGCTCTCTGTCAGGGTTGGTGAAGATCCTTTCCCAATCTGTAGGCTGTCGTTTTGTTCTGATGACAGTGTCCTTTGCTTTACAGAAGTTTTTCAGTTTCATGAGGTACTATTTATTGCTTGTTGATCTTAAAGCCGATGCTGTTGGTGTTCTGTGTAGGAAGTTGTCTCCTGTACCACTGAGTTCAAGGCTCTTCCTCACTTTTTCTTCTAACAGGTTTAGTGTGTCTGGTTTTATGTTGAGGTCTTTTAATTATGTGCAAGGTGATAAGTACGGATCTAATAGTACTCAGCTAGTAAAAACAAGGAAATCATGAAATTTGCAGGCAAATGATGGAAACTAGGAAAGATCATCTTCAGCGAGGTAACCCATATGCAGAAAGACACACATGGTATATATTTACTCAGAAGTAGATATTAGCCATATAATATAGGTAGACATATTAAAATCTATACTCCTAAAGAAGCTAAACAACAAGAAAAACTCTAGGGAAGATGTTCAATCCTTATTCAGAAGGACAGACATGATAGACATCAGAAGCAGGAGAAGACAGAGAACAGGACAGGAGCCTACTACAGAGGGCCTCTGAAAGACACTACTGATTAAAGTATCAAAGCAGAGGCTGAGACTCATAGCCAAACTTTGCCCAGAGTGCAGGGAATCTTAGGTAAGAAGGAGGATACAGAAAGACCTGGAGGGGCAGGAGCTCCAAAAGGAGACCAACAGAGCCATAAAAACTGAGCCCTGAGGGCCCTAAAGAGAATGATACCCCAACTAAGGACAATGCATGGAGAGGACCTAAAACTCCAGCTCAGAAGTAGCCCATAGACTCAGTCTCCAAGTAGGGTCCCTAGCAAGGGGAGCAAGGATTTTAACATGAACTCAGTGGCAGGCTCTCTGATCACCTTCCCCTTGGGAGGTGGGGAGAGCAGCCTTGCCACAAAAGAAGACAATGCAACCAGTCCTTATGAGACCTGATAGGCTAGGGTCAAATAAAAGGGAAGGAGGACCTCCCCTATCAGTGGACTAGGGGAGGAGTATAGGGGGAGAAAGGTGGGATTGGTAGGAGACAAAGAAGGAGGCCACAGCCAGGATACAAATTGAATAAATTGTAATAAATGATAATAATAAAAAATTAAAACAAGAAGACATCAGTGTTTCTAATTCACTAATACCAAAAGTAATTTCTAATTTTTTTTTTACAAATCTAATGTCTAAGGATAAGCTCACAATTAAAAGTCAAACAGCTTTAAAAAAAACGTATTTTTTTTTCAGTTTTGGAAAAATGTTATGTGATAATAATGAGCAAGTGTCAAAAGTTGTAGAAACTTTGAATTTTCATGCTCTAGTTCAATCTAATTTAATTTAATTTATTGTGTCCTTACTCTTCTTGTACTTCTTAATAGTGTATGTATCAATGTCATGATTCTGTACTTCTACACTTCTGATGTAACATATGCTATTCATCATTTCTGAGTGAGTAAAACTTCTACTTCCACGTTCTTTTTATGTTGTACAATCTAGGTATCTTGGAACACGGCTGACCCCTTTTCAATATCATTTTATGTGACTTTCAGTCTTTCATACTGCTCTTGTTTCAGCAAATAGGACAATCGTTAATAAAGTCCTCCTTTACATTAGTGATGACTTCTGTCTGGCCCAAAGACCATTGTCCTGAATTATTGGGATTTTGTTTATTCCATGAAGTTTCTCAACAAAATAAAATGATAATAGTGAAATATGTAGCTTATAGAAATATTATGGTTTAGTAATTAAATTGTAATCTGTGTCTATGCAAAATATTTGCATGATAATGTAAATTTATACATATCTATACAGTATTATAATGCACATTGAAGTGTAATTAAAAGGGAGAGTAGAGTAATAAAATGACCTTGTGCAATCATATTATATCCATGAGTATGAGCATTTTTCAGATATCATAACATCATTTTAATCTTTCTATGAAAGGAATCTATTTTCCTTTGCATCTTTTGATGAGTAAATTAATATATAGATTATCAGAAAAATAAATATTAGGGCCTCAGCAGAGGATAAGTTCCATGCATTTGACCTCAATCATTGCTCTGAGTTAACTTTTATTTTCTGTTTGCATGTGTAAATATAACATGAAAATAAAAACAACTGAATGAGATTAAGGAGGGCCTCTCCTGGGAAATCCTTGTTTCTTAGTTTGTTAGGTCTGTGGAGTGTAGTATCAGTATCCTATATTATATGGCTAATATCTGCTTATAACTGAGTACATACCTTGTGTGTCTTTCTGTCCCTGGGTTACCTCAGTTAGGATTATCTTTTCCTTTGTTAGCCCAGACTACTATACCTATAGTATAATATAGTTACTGGAGGTAAACTATAGTATACTGCTATACTATAAAAATCACCGTAAATGGAGAAAATATACCTATTTGTCATAGATATTGCATGACAAAACCTAATTTAAACATTATCTATGAATAAACTTAACCCTACAGAAGATAAGGATAAAAACTCCAACCAAAGAAGGTGAACTACACCCAAAAAAACAGGAAATAAATAAGTCCACTACAGCAAAACAAAGAAGAGAAACACACAAACACAACAACCATCAATGTCAAAATAAAAGGAAGTAGCCATCATTGGCCATTAATATCTCTCAATATCAATGGACTTAATCCCCAAATAGAAAAGACACAGACTAAAAAAAGAATCAATGTATAAACAGGATCCATCATTCTGCTGCATACAAGAAACACACCTCAGCAACAAAGATAGACATTGACTCAGAGTAATGGGCTAGAAAAAGCTTTTCCAAGCAAATGAACCCAAGAAGCAAGCTGGAATAGCCACTTTAATATTTAATAAAATAATTTTTCAAACAAATAAATCAAATGAGATGGGAAGGGCACTTCATACTAATCAAATGAAATATTCAGCAAGATAATATCTCAAATCTGAACATCTATGCACAAAATAAAATGGTACCCACTTTTGTAAAAGAAAGATTAGCTTCTTTAGGTGCACAGATTTTAGGATGATTATCCTATACTGTATATCTAATGTCTGCTTATACATGAACATATACCACGTGTGTCTTTCTGCTTCTGGGATACCTCACTCAGGATGGTCTTTTCTAGTTCCCGGATGGTCTTTTCTAGTTCCCAACTTTACCTGCGAATTTCATGATTTCCTTGTTTTTAATTGCTAAGTAGTATTCCATGTGTAAATGTACCACAATTTTTGTATTCATTCTTTAATTGAGGGGCATCTGGACTGTTTCCAGATTCTAGCTATTACAAATAAAACTGCTATGAATATGGTTGAGCCTTTGTTGTATACTTGATAATATTTGGGATATATGCCTAGGAGAGATGTAGATGGATCTTGAGGTAGCACTCTTGCTAATTGTCTGAGAAAGTGCCAGATTGATTTCCAAAATGGTTGTATAAGTGTACATTCCCATCTGCAGTAGAGAAGGGTTCCCTTTCTCCACTTCTCCAGCATGTATTGTCACTTGCGTTTTTGATCTTAGCCATTCCAATGGGTTTAAGGTGACATCTCTGGGTTGCTTTGATTTGCATCTCCCTGATGCCTATGGACACTGAACATTTCCTTAAGTGTTTCTTTGCCATTCGATACCCCTCCATTGAGAATTCGATGTAAAGTTCTGCACCCCATTTTTGGAATCTTTATTTAATTTTTATTATTAGTTACATTTTATTAACTCTGTATCCCAGCTGTATCCTGATCCCTCATTCCCTCCCAATCCTACCCTCCCTCCATCATCTCCTCCCTGCCCCTTTCCAAGTCCACTGATAGGGGAGGACCTCCTCCCCTTTCATCTGACCCTGTTTTATCAGGTATCTTCAGGACTGGCTGCAAAGTCCTCCTCTGTGGCCTAGCAGGACTGCTCCTCCCTTGGGGGGGTGGGGAGGTCAAAGAGCCTGCTGCACCCCATTTTTAATTGGACTACTTGATTTGTTGCTGTTTAACTTCTTGAGTTCTTTATATATTGTGGATATTAGCCTTCTGTCAGATAGGGTTGGTGAAGATCCTTTCCCAATCTGTAGGCTGTCATTTGGTTCTGACATCAATGTTCATCTTTACAGAAGCTTTTCAGTTTCACGAGGCCCCATTTATTGCTTGTTGATCTTAGAGCCTGTGCTGTTGGTATTCTGTTCAGGAAAGTATATCCTGTGCCAATGGGTTCAAGGCATTTCCCCATATTTTCTTCTTTATAGGTTTTGTATGTTTGGTTTTATGTTGAGGTCTTTGAGCCACTTGGACTTTAGTTTTGTGCAGGATGATAAGTATAGATCCATTTGTATTTTTCTACAGGTAGATTCCCAGTTAGACCAGCATCATTTGTTTAAGATGCTGCCTTTTTTCCATTGTATGGTTTTGGCATCTTTATCAAAAATCAGATATCCATAAGTGTGTGGGTTTAAGCTAAGCAAGGAGGACCCTGGGTAACATGCTCAATTATCATTCAGAATGGCAAATGGGATAGATATCAGAAGAGGGTGAAAACAAGGAACAAGACAGGAGCCTACCCACAGAGGACCCCTGAAACACTCAACCCAGCATGGTATCAAAGCAGATGCTGAGACTCATAGCCAAACTTTGGGAAGAGTTCAGGGAATCTTATGAAAGATGGGGGAGATGGAAAAATCTGGAGGGGACTGGAGCGCCACAAGTAGACAACAGAACCAAAAATTTTAGGCACAGGGGTCTTTTCTGAGACTGATACTCCAGCCAAGGGCCATGCATAGCAATGACCTAGAACCCCTGCACAGATGTAGTCCATGGCATCTTTGTCCAAGTGTGTTCCCTAGTAGTGGGAACAGGGGCTGTTTCTGACATGAACTCAGTGGCTATTTCTTTGATCACCTCCCCCAGAGGGTAGTGGGCAGCCTTACCAGGCCACAGAAAAAGAAGACAATGCAGCCAGTCCTGATGAGGCCTGATAGGCTAGGGTCAGATGGAAGGGGAAGAGGGCCTCCCCTATCAGTGTACTGGGAGGAGAAAATATTGGAAGGGGGAATTGGGAGGGGATAAAGGAGGGAGCTACAGCTGGGATACATTGTGAATAAATTATAATAAATTTTAAAAAAATTAAAAAAGAAGATTTGGCATAATTAAAGAGCTATAATGAACAAAATAAAACTTGAAAAAAGAAACATTAGAAAAGCTTAAATCATACATCGATTCCCATACATTAATAGTGGGAGACTTTAATAACCCACACTTATGAAATGACAGGCCATCAAGACAGAAACTGAATGTAGAAATAATGAAACTAACAGATATCATGAATCAAATGGACCTAACAAACATACAGAGAAATTTACCCAAATACTAAAGATTACAACTTCTACCAGTACTTTATTATTATTTATTTATTATTTATTACAATTTATTCACTTTGCATCCCAGCTGTACCCTCCTCCCTTTTCTCCTCCCACTCTCACAGTCCCTCCCCCCCCAAGTCACTTCCCTAGTCCACTGATAGGGGAGGTCCTCCTCCCCATCTATCTGACCCTAGCCTATCAGGTATTCCAGTGCTTTTTAAAAGAAAGTAGTGTAGTTAGGCGTGATCTTCACCTTGTAAGAATCCTTAGAGGACAGCTTCCAGATTTCTCCCATTGGTATGATAGTAACTGTAGGAGTTTAACATAAAGACATAATTTTGTAAATCCATTCTGTACATACTATAACTGTGAAAATAAAATGTTGTTGCCCTTTCCCAATATGCTTATTTTGCTTTCACTGAAATAAACTGACCGTCACCGTCACTGTTCTTCTTGTAATACGATATTATTGACAAATTCAAATACATTGAACAAGACTTTCAATCCATGTAAAAATGCTGCTTGGTAAAAGACATCATTCTTTCCTCTTTGATTACTTTTGGTTTGTTAGACATTTTCTCTCTCCCTCTTCTATACTCTTCTGTTCTCTTCTCTTCTCTCTTTTTCTTTCCCTTCCCTTCTCTTCTCTTCCCTTTCTTCTTTCTTCCATACCCTTCTCTTTCCCTCCCCCCACTTCTCTTTCTTCTCCACCTCCCCTTCTTTACTTTCTTACTGTACCCCTTTCTGTTTCTCTCTTTTTGAATAGTTATGTATTCTTTGCTCTTATTTTTAGATAGTACTCTTCTTAGAATACGGTCGAAAATATTCACAGTTCTTCTAAATTTTGGGAATACCTTAGCAAGTCTCGATTTACATTCTTCTTTGTGGTTTTAGTGGAAATAGAATGAGAAGAGACTAGCTTTGGTTTTTTTTGCTGATTTGTTTTTGGTTTTGAATAACTTATTCAGGGTCTGTCCAAATTTGTTACTACTCTGCTTAGACTTTTCCTCTTATTTTGTAGCTATTATTTATCAATATTTATATTTTCTATTCTTCTAGAATTTACTCACTATTTTTATCAAATTTATTTGTATATATTAATGTGTCAAACTTATAATCATTTTATATCTGAATTATCCAATATAATGAATGTTATTTATACTTTTACAGGTTTTTAATCATTAATATTAAAGGAAAAATCCATATATATTGTGATACATATATACATTTTATATATATATATAAGAGAATTCAAAAATACACACATCTCTCTCTTATTCTCTCTCTCTCTCTGTGTGTGTGTGTGTGTGTGTGTGTGTGTGTGTATGTGTGTCTTATTTGGAACTCAAGGCAGTTTGTTTACTCATTGTATTCTCTTCAGAAAATAGGTTGAATAAACTACAAGTCTAGGAGATAAATTCTTATATTTCTGTGAAAATGCAGCTAAAGATGTCACCGTGAGTTGGGATTTTTATAGTGTCATAAAAATTCAGTGTAACTATAAATTTATGTTGCTGAAAATGTCGACATTTATGAGAAATTCTACAAGGACATCTTTAAAAATGATGCTAAAAGTTGATGCAGCAACTTTTATTTGGTTAAAATTAAGATTTTCAAACAAACAAATTTCCTCTAATTTTTGAAGCTGTCATTGTGCTTGATTAATTTCTCAAACTCTCAGGTCACATCAAGGTTCACTGGATACTTAGAATCAACTCAGAGAAGAATTAAAAAGCACGAAAGTATATTCATGTGTTATTCACATATAACAACTAACTGAAGCATATAATTATTATTCATTTACAATACATTTAATGCCTAATAAAATTACTAATACTCCAAAAATAGATAGGTCCATATTCAAGAATTAAAAATAATCACAGCTTTTTAGCCTATTTTATACAAATATATTTTCATTTGTTTCATAAAGATAAGTTTAGTTGTTATCTTAATGAGATTCTTTCTAAAATCATTCCACTCTGATACACACTGCAGGACTTTTCCTTTTCTATTTCTTCTTCTTATCATTAATATGAGAGTGTGTATCTCTTGTGTGTGTGTCTCTCTCTCAGTCTTTCTATCTATGTGTTTGTCTGTCTGCCTTTGTGTATGTGTTTGCATAGCTACAAGTGTTCCACAATGTCTGTGAAGATTAAAGGGCAACTTTCTGGAGTGTGTTTTGCCTTTCAGTCAGAGGATATGGGTTTCAAGTAATATCATCAGGAATGTACAGTAAATACTTCAAGCCCCTCAGCCTTCTTAACTATTTTTATAATTACTGTTGGTGGTAGTGGTAGTGATGATGGTGAATGTGTTAGTGTGTGTGTGTGTGTGTGTGTGTGTGTGTACAAAGATAATATATATATATATATATATATATATGTTAAAGAACAAATTTTGGGAGTGACTCTTTTCCTGTGAAGGTGAATTTGCAGATAGAATTTGCAGCTTCAGGCTTGTTACATGCTCATCCATTTGGCAACCACACAGTCTAAACTCCTCCCTTTATCAAATTTCCTTTTCACAAAAGCAAGTTATCTCATTAAAAAATATATTTATGAGAGCTACAGAAATTACACATTCAAAGTGTACCTAAGTAAAGTATTGCTTTGTATTTATTAAGCATATTTTGACAATACATGGTGGTAAGTGAGAAACTGACAAAGATTTAGAAAGCTCTTTGTTTTTCCTTTCCATGGCTGAGCCAATGGTAATCAACCAAGGGGCTCAGCCTACCTAATGAAAGTGTTGTGATACTATTATTAGAGTACATCTCCAGCCCAACCTCAGAAAGCAACCAAGAGCTCAGGAGGCTCTCACAGACCTTACAAAGTCAAGACTGTGCTGTGAGCTCTACACTGAATTCAGCAGGCACATGCATTGATGCTACAGAACATAAGTGAAGTAAATGCATGGTTCTTAACTTTCTGTTATGAACATGCAATGTTGTGATAATAAGAATGTTTATTATATATAGGAAGCTGACACACACATAAATACACACAAATTCTGAGATTTTATTGAATTGCTCAGAATATGAATATCCTGCAAGATATTCTTAACTCTGTAAATAATAAAATAAATCATTACCTCTAGATAGTTGAAATAGATATGCATTTATTTATTTCTGCCACTAAGTGGCAGATATATTGAGATATTTTTACATTGCAATAAAAGCAAAAATTGTGAAAATTGAAGATGGAAAGATTATTTTCTTTGGTCAGATAGGCCCAAGGAATAACTAGGTGTAAAATTCTCATGATGGTATGCTGTCCTTATGCTATCAAGCTAAGATATATAGAAGTACACTGCAAACAAAATGCTCTAGTGAAACTATGATTTCTGTAGCCCTAAGACTAGGGAATTCATCTTATTTATCCACAAGACATGAAAGCATGAAGAAACCGATTATTTTAGAGATTGAGCATAGCTCTGAATTAGATGGGATTGTGGTCTAAGTGTGAAATGTTTGCTGATGGCTGACGTCACATTCTGTTGACTGTGCTGGTTATTTTTGAGATGCTGTGGATAAATAAGGAAGCAACACTTTTCTCAAAGACATAGCTTCAAGACAGGTCTTACAAATGGAATACCATTCAGCAATTAAAAACAAGAAAATCACGAAATTTGCAGGCAAATGGTGAGATCTAGGAAAGATCATCCGGAGTGAGGTACCCCAGAAGCAGAAAGAAACACATGGTATATACTCTCTTATAAGTGGATACTAGACCTATAATAACATACTAAAATCTGTACACCTAAAATCTGTACACCTTCTTTCTAAGCAAGAAGGAGGACTCTGGGTAAGATGATCAATCCTCACTTAGAAAGACAAACAGGATAGGCCTTGGAAGATGGAGAAAACAAGGAACAGAACAGGAGCCTACCACAGAGGTCTTCTGAAAAACTTTACCCAGCCGTGTAGCAAAGCAGATGCTAAGACTCATAACCAAACTTTGGGCAGAGTGCAGGAAATCCTATGGAAAAAGGGGGAGATAGTAAGACCTGGAGTGGTTAGGAGCTCCACAAGGAGAGCAACAGAACCAAAAAATCTGGGCACCATAGACTTTTCTGTGACTGACACTTCAACCAAGGGCCTTTCAAGGATATAACCTAGCCCCTGCACAGATATAGCCCATGGCAGTTCAGTGTCCAAGTGGGTTCCTAAGTAATGGGAATAGATACTGTCTCTGAGATGAACTGGCTCTTTGATCACCTCCCCCCTGAGGGGGAGCAGCCTTACCAGGCCACAGAGGAGTTAAATGCAGCCAGTCCTGATGAGACCGGATAAGCTAGGGTCAGATGGGAGGGGAAGAGAGTCTCCCCTATCAGTGGTCTTGGAGAGGAGCATAGGAGGAGATGAGGGAGGGAGGGTAGGATTGGAAGTAAATGAGGGAGGGGGCTAAAGCTGGGATACAAAGTAAATAAAGTATAATTAATATAAAAATAAAAATTTAATAAAAATGTTCATTGTTCCTGGGCCTTTCCTCTTCTCTCTACAGTGAGGCTAACAGCCTTCACTCATTGTATACAACTAATTCTAAATATATACATTTTTAGTTTTGGACACGTTTGTTGCCATGAATATAAATTCATGTAGATAGTTTTTAAATCCAGATCATAGAAGAAAAATTGTGGGTAGCACAAAGCTTTTGAACAAAGAGTACCAAAATAATGAAGATTAATAAGAAATGTATTAATTTAAAAGTACAAAATGTTTTGTGATTAGTAATATAAAACATTAAATAACATCATTAGAAAATTTATTAATTTTTTATTTTATTATTATTATTATTAGTTACATTTTATTAACTCTGTATCCCAGCTGTATCACGATCCCTCATTCCCTCCCAATCCCTCATTCCCTCCCAATCCCATTCTTCCTCCCTCATGTCGTCCATGCCCCTTTCCAAGTTCACTGATAGGGGAAGACCTCCTCCCATTTCATCTGACCCTATTTTATCAGGTATCTTCAGGACTGGCTGCAAAGTCCTCCTCTGTGGCCTAGCAGGACCACTCCTCCCTTGGGGGGTGGGCAAGTCTAAGAGCCTGCCATTGAGTTCCTGTCAGAAATAGTCCCTGTTCCCCTTACTAGGGAAAACCAATTGGTTACTGAGCTACCACGGGCTACATCCAAGCAGAGGTTCTAGGTTATATCCATACATGGTCCTTGGTGGAGTAAATTTTAAATAAAAAGTTATGGGAAGAACAATGTAATATAGGTTGAAGTACATATAAAAATTAGATTTAACACTTATGCACACATAATTTTAAAGTAGAAGTATTGACTGTATTTTCCCACATTTATATAGAAAATCCCCCACTGTATTCCTTCTACATTACAGTCCCAGATGAAGAAAATTGAGATCATTTTATTACTTAGAATCTTATATGTTCATTAATTAAGAGGTTCTGAATTTTAAAATAATTACTTCACATATATATATGAAGTATACATATATATATACATATACATATATATATGGTTTGTTAATACATTACTGGTGTACAATCCTGTTCTCATATACCCAAATAATAGTATATGCATATTAATGCAGTCCTGAATATATCCTTGGATATGCAGTCATGTAAAATGAGCCTCTTTATATCTTGAATATATTTCTACTTGTTCTAGTTAATATTGTATTCTATATTTAATCATTTTTTTAAACTAGTTGAACTAGTGACTTCTGGTCCAAGAAGAGATACACTTTAATTTCAAGTTTCCAATTACCAATATTTCTTCAAATTCAATTTGCTTAGGAAAATCACAGTAGTGGCTTGCAAATACACACACACACACACACACATACATATATGTGTACATACATACCTATATATGCATATGTATATGAGCGGATCTTTACTTCAACCAGTTTGACACTGTTTTAAAACATTTTGAATGATAATAAGGTTATATGTGCTTGCTTAACTTTAATCATGTACATAATTACTTTTCTATAAATGTATGTATATTCAATAATTACTAATTTTAAACAACTTAGCACAGAAAATTTTACAATTTCTGTTAACACAAACTAGGGTTTTGTTATTGCTGCGTTATATAAACATTTTAGTAACTAAGTAATGAAAATAAGTAGCATTTATATTTAATTCTGTTTAATGCAACAGTGACTATAGACTCTGGACTTTGAAGGTTGTGTTGCCAGTTCCTGCCTATGACAGTTTGGAAGAGTGAAGTGACTTGACAGTTCCTTGGCAACAGTAATGAAATCACTTAATATCTTGTGTGCTATTTCATCATTTACAAGACTGGAATTAGTAATGTCTCGGCACAGAATAACAAATAGGTGAAATAATGCCTAACAGCTGGTAAGTGTAACAACTGTTATGACAAAAATATTTAAATTATAAAAAGCAATGGATTTGCAAAGGGGTAATTGTCATAAGTGCTTTTCTCTTCGCCATTTTGTGCAAAAAAAAAAAAAGTTAAAAAAAAGGTCTACTTTCATTAAATTGCTAATTTCTTTTTAAAATTTATTTTTATTAATAAGAGTTTATATACTTTGTATCCCAGCTGTAGCCCCTCCCTCATCCACTCCCAACTCCACCTTCCCTCCCTCATCTACTCCCATGTCCCTCCCCAAGTCCACCGATATAGGAGGTCCTAATCTCCTTCTCTATCACCCTAGCCTAACAGGTCCCATTAGGACTGGCTGCATTGTCTTCCTCTGTGGCCTGGTAAGGCTGTTTTTCCTTCATGGGGAAGAGAACAAAGAGCCAGCCACTGAAATCATGTCCCAGACAGTCCCTGTTCCCATTACTAGGGAACTGACTTGGAGACTGAGCTGCCATGGGCTACATCTGTGCAGGGGCTCTAGGTTATCTCCATGCATGGACCTTGGTTGGAGTATGAGTCTCAGAAAAGACCCCTGGGCCCAGAGTTTTTGGTTCTATTGCTCTCCTTGTGGAGCTCCTGTCCCCTCCAGGTCTTTCTATCTACCCATTCTTTCCTAAGATTCCCTGCATTATTTTCTTTAATGAATAGACCTTTACCATTTCAGAATCTTATTAGATTTATTTTATTGATTATTATATGTGTGTACATGCACACGTGCACATAGTTGTATGTGTGTAGGAGTGTACGCTATTGTGTGCCGGTGGCAGTCAGATGGCAGAGTGTGCATACCTTTTTCTATTTGTACCATATGGGTTCTGAGTGCAAAATAAGGTATCAGCCCATTTATTGTCTTAGCCACATTGCCAGAATGAGACTTTTAAAAAACAACACTCAAATTTAGTCAATGTTTTTTCCTTATTTCAAGTTTACAAGCCATCTATGTAACCATTACACAATTTCAGGGTTCATAGTCTTCTGACTAATATTATTTGGTAAGATTTTTAACTGCAATGTGCTCCTCTGTGGCCTGGCAAGGCTACTCCCCCATCAGGGAGTGGTGGTCAAAGAGCCAGCCACTGAGTTCATGTCAGAAGCAGTCCCTGTTCTCCTCACTAGGCAACCCACTTGGATATTGAGCTGCCATGGGCTATATCTCTGCAGGGGTTCTAGGTTATATCCATGAATGGTCCTTGGGTGGAGTATCAGTCTCACAAAAGACTCCTGTGCCCAGATATGCTGGTTCTGTTGCTCTCCCTGTGGAGCTCTTGTCTTCTCCAGTTCTTACTATCTCCCCCTTCTTTCCTTTCTTTCCTAAGTTTCTCTGCACTCTGCCCAAAATTTGTTTGAGTCTCAGCATCTGCTTTGATACACTGCTGGGTAGAGTCTTTCAGAGGCCCTTTATGGTAGGCTACTGTCCTGTTCCCTGTTTTCTCCATCTTCCAATGTCCATCCTTTTTGTCTTTCTGAGTGCGGATTTATCATCTTACCCAGGGTCCTCCTTCTTGTTTAGCTTCCTTAGGTGTATAGATTTTAGTGTGTTTATCCTATATTATAAGTCTAGTATCCACTTATAAGTGAGTATATACCATGTGTGTCTTTCTGCTTCTGGGATACCTCACTCAGGATGATCTTTTCTAGTTTCCACCATTTGCCTGCAAATTTCATGATTTCCTTGTTTTTAATTGCTGAATAGTATTTTCCATTGTGTAAATGTGCCACAATTTCTTTATCCAGTCCTCCCGTTGTGAGCTATCTGGGTTGTTTCCGGGTTCTGGCTATTATGAATAAAGCTCCTATGAACACGGTTGAACAAATGTCTTTGTTGTGTACTTGAGCCTCTTTTGGATATATGCCTAGAAGTGGTATAGCTGGATCTGGAGGAAGTACTATTCCTAATTGTCTAAGAAAGCACCAGATTGATTTTCAAAGAGATTGTACAAGTTTACATTCTCACCAGCATGTTTACATCCCCATCTTTCTCCACATTCTCTCTAGCATGTATTGTCACTTGAGTTTTTGATCTTAGCCATTCTGATGCAATGCTGAACATTGTAGCCAGGACTGATGAGACCTGATAAACTAGGGTCAGATGGAAGGGGAGGAGGACCTCCCCTCTCAGTGGACATGGAGAGGGACATGGGAGGAGATGAGGCAGGGAGGGTGGGATTGTGAGAGAATGAGCAAGGAGGCTACATCTGGGATACAAAATGAATAAAATGCAATTAATGTAAAAAATAAAAAATTTAATTAAATAAAAGATTCAATCACCACCCAATATCAAATCTTTTAGTTTGAACTAAACCTTCAAGACATAAGATTATTGGTGAAATACATAATTTATAAATTAAAATGATGGTAACCATAGCACCTTCAATTACTTCGGTGTATTATCCAAATAAATAAAAATTAAAGTAGCATATAAATACAATATAAAAGAAAATTATTTACACTTATATCTTAGCTTAAGGGTTTTAATTGAACATTAAAACATATATCTCATTATTTAAAACAAGCTAACAAAGGTATCAAATTTTTGTTGATACTAATTATTTTTTTCAAAGCTGCAACATTCAAAATTTTTTACTGCAGTAATAAATAATAACAGGTAGTGTGTTTTTGTTCAAGAATATTTTTTATTATTTACAGCTTATTCACTTTGCATCCCCTGTACCTCCCTCCCTCCTTCCCTCCCAATCCCACTCTCTCTCTTCCCCACCCATGTCCTCTGCAAGTCCACTGATAAGAAAGGTCCTCCTTCCCTTCCCTCTGATCCTAGCCTATCAGGTCGCATCAGGAGTGACTGCATTGTCTTCTTCTGTGGCCTGGTAAGGCTGCTCCCCCCTCAGGGGGAGGTGATCAAACAGCAGGCCAATCAGTTCATGTCAGAGACAGTCCCTGTCCCCATTACTATGGAGGCCACTTGGACACTGAACTGCTGTAGGCTACCTTTGTGCAGGGGTTACAGGCCATCTCCGTGAGTGGTCCTTGACTGGAGTATCAGTTTCAGAAAAGACCCCTGTGCCCAGACTTTTTGGATCTGTTGTTCTCCTTGTGCAGCTCCAGTCCTCTCCAGGTCTTACTATCTCTACTTCTTTCATAAGACTCCCTGTACTCTGCCTAAAATACAGGGAGTACAAAATACTCTGTACTTTGGCTATGAGTCTCAGCATCTGCCTCAATACCCTGCAGGATAGAGTCTTTCAGAGACCCTCTATGGTAGGCTCCTGTCCTGTTCCTTGTTTTCTTGCTCATCCTATGTCAGTCCTCTTTGCCTTTCTTGAACATCTTAGCCAGAGTCCTCCTTCTTTGTTTAGCTTCCTTGTGTGTACAGATTTTAGTATGTTTATCATATATTATATATCTAATATCCACTTATGAATGAGTATATACCCTGTGTGTCTTTCTGCTTCTGGGATACCTCACTCAGGATGATCTTTTCCATTTCCTACCATTTACCTTCAACTTTCATGATTTCCTTGTTGTTTTTTTGTTTTGTTTTGTTTTTTGTTTTTTGTTTTTTTATCGCTGAGTAATATTCCATTGTGATCCCAATTATTATTAACATTATTTTTCTTTAATGCTTTTTTCAGTCAAGGCAATATGTAGCTACTAAAAACACTTAAGAAATTTAACTAAAAGTAGAAAACGTTTTTTTTTTTATCTCATGGTTTCTGAGTCTTTAGTGGATGTAACTAGAGTTCATCGCTACATAATATTATTTTTTTATTTTTATCAGTTACATTTTATTAATTCTGTATCCCAGCCGTGCCCCGAACCCTCATTCCCTCCCAGTCCCTCCCTCCCTCCCTCGTCACCACTGTGCCCCTTTCCAAGTCCTGATAGGGGGGGACCTCCCCCCATTCATCTGATCCTGTTTTATCAGGTATCTTCATTGAGTTCCTGTTAGAAATAGTCCTTGTTCCCCTCACTTTGGGAAACCAATTGGTTACTGAGCTACCACAGGCTACATCTGAGCGGAGGTTCTAGGTTATATCCATACATGGTCCTTGGTTGAATGTCAGTTTCAGAAAAGACCCTGTGCCCAGATATATTTGGTCTTTGTTTTCAAAGCAAAGACTCATGACCAAACCTTTGGCAGAGTACAGGGAATCATAAGAAAGAAGGGGAGTTAGTCTGATGGGGAAAGGATAGGAGCTCCATAATATTATTTTTAAAGTACTATGTTTTCTAAACTTGTTTGTTATACATTCATCTGCTGATGGACATCTCCAATGTTTCTGCTCTCTGGCAATTGTGAATATCATAGCAATGAGCATGGATGAGCAAGTTCTGTTTAAGAGGATCTAAAGTCCTTCGGGTATCTGCTCCCATGAGTATAGCTCAATCACATGGTAGACCTACATTTATCTTTTTGAAGAACCTCCATACTGATTTCTACAGTGACTGTACCAGTCTCCATTCCCACCAGAAATAAATGCTTACCTTTTTTTCATACACACACACACAAAGATTTTTAACTTGGAATGATCTCAGATTTAAAAAAAAATATCCAAATGTGTGAATTATAACTTGAGCTTTAAATCAGAACTCCTATTTTTTCTTAACCAAAAAAACTTATATAAAAAGTATCAACAATAAATAAAGAAGCTAAATGCCAGTATTTGTAGATTTAATGATCTTATATATAGAATACCTTAGGACTCCATGAAAAAAACTATAGGAAGCAAAATCAATGTAGTACCCATTAGGTACAAAGTCAACATAGAAAGTTATCACTATCATTTTTGTATACTAATAATAGACTACCTGAAAAAATCCTGATTACAAATAAAACACATACACAGAAATTTATCCATGGAGAAGAAAGACCCTTATGCTTCATTCCTTAGAACTTTAGTAAATTAAACCAATAAAAAAATGTAAGTACCTGACTTGTGGTGATCAACAGTTTATTGAAGAGTCTGTATTTAATTTTCTTAATTTAAAAGTTTTTTTTTAATTCTAGTGACATTCCTCATAGTTTTAAAAAGAAAAGAAAATTTAATATTTGAAGGGGGACAACAAAATACCTTGACAAGTCAAGACAACCTTGGGCAAAAGAATAAGGAGGGAGGTAATATGTCTCCTGATGTAAAAATCTCACAAAGCTGTAGTAAAACCTGCATGTTAATGCCATTAAAAGAACACGGAGACAAAAGCAAAGCACTGTTTTACAAAAGTAAAACACTGTTCTCCAACCCCAGCATCTCAAAGCCCAGTGTGATGCTTCATACTGGTCATGCCAGCACTTGGAAGGTAAAGGCTGGAGAGTCAGAAGTTTAAGGCTTTCCTTGACTCAATAGCAAGTTGAAGGTTCAGACTGTGCTATTTGAGATTGTGTATCAATAATAAATAAAGATATAATTATACACTGGATACTTGATGATTGTTCCAAAAATAACATTTAAAATTTCTCATCACAAATAAATGATAAGTATGTGTTAATTAGCATGATTCAATAATTCTACAACATATGTGCTTACAAGAATGTTATTTTTTTAGAACAGAAGTATGTATGAGCTTATTTTTAGTTACAAATCAGCTAAGAAACTTTTGTCAGCTACTCAAGACAAAAAAATCACCACATAGTGAGGTCTTGAAAGCAACCTGGAAAAGGAGGACATTTTATTTCTATATTATTTCACAAATGACAGATGATTTCTCAAAAGAAAATGAGTCTAAAGGTAGTACAGTTACATATGTATAGGATATATAATATATATTTTAAATTATAAAACCTCCTAATGTAAGATTATGTGTCCTGTATTTTAAAAGTTAGTAATGAAAGACACGTGAAAGTATTTTTAGAGAAACTATGTATTGGCTAATGTCTCAGCACCCTAGCCTGACTAAAATTTGGTAGTAATTAATAATTATGAACAAAACTATGGGCCATAGTTTTTCCAATAATGGCTGAAGTTCCAATTTGTCTCTACTATCCCATGTCTCTTTACAGATTCTGAAGTTTCTTTGGTGTCTTTCCTGCATCTATCTATCTATCTATCTATCTATCTATCTATCTATCTATCTATCTATCAGAAAATCCAATGACTCCTTTTTGAGCACCACCCCCAAATTTCTTCGCAGATATATTTAGTTTTAGGTGTTTTGTTTGTTTGTTTGTTTGTTTGTTTTTTAATGAATGCCCCAACTCAAGTCACCCTTATTCTCAAGTGAGACACAGGTTACACAGGAATGCATACATTTCTAATTTCCACAAATCAGAGAACATACCTGAGAATTACCGCCCTGGCACTCTCCTAGCCCTATAGGAGTTAAGGCCATATTCCCTATTTTTTAAACCAGAGCAAGACGCTTTCTATGGTCCACAAATGTAGGACATGCTAGATACAAGAAACACCAAACCCTTCCAACCTGGGTGAGAGTTTCTGAAAATATATTATACTCTTTTTCAACATTCCCATCTATTTTTAGTTCTTAACATCTTTTAAGGTTTCAAGAATCCCGAAATCCCCCTGTGAAAATTCACAATATGTGTATGTCTTTTCATCTTCTGAATTCTGAAACTGACTTCCCTCATGTGTTGGCACCTATCAGTTTTGATAGCCCCTTCCCATTGGCTCCCTCTGTATGTTCTTGAATGACTGAATGAATAATTATTTTAATTTTGACATGCGGATTTCTAAACACTTTCTATATTAAAGATAGATCATTTAGTATTTTTAACTTTTGACAGCATGCAATTATAATTCGATGTAATTAAATTTAAGTCCTGAAAGATGTTCATCATAAGTCTCAGAAAGGAGAGAATTATGGCTTTTAATTTTACTTACATCCAAAATAAATGTTCCTCCTATCACTTAAGAATAAGCATCATGGAATAATGAGAAAGGCTGAAAAATATAAGTTGCAGCCTGACTAGCAATGCTGCAAAGTTTATGGGGGAAAGCTACTCTTGAAGAACAAAGAAAAGAGGTTTTGACAAAGTTGGATAGTCAAAATGTGCCTTCCATCCTCTGATGCTTATCCCAAATGAGGCTATTTTGAGTTTTTGTCTATCATTATGGTCAGGTAATTGTGACATAGTCTCTCTAGTAAAGAGCATCCTTAAGTATAGTAAACCTATTTTACACATCAATGCATTAAAGAGCACACCTCTATAAAACATGATTGTCATGCTTGTCATCATCCCACTGACAAAAAGTGGAGAAAGCCATAAAGGAAAGTTTACTGAGCATATCACAGGAGGTTCAAGGGAGGGGTGGGCTCTTCTCGCCACAGCATGCATGTCCTGTAGGCACACACTGAGTCCTCAACCTTGTGACCATCTCATGAACTTATATTAGATTTTTCAGTTAGTACCAACTATTTTGCAGAAAAACATGATTGTAAATATATATATATATATATATATATATATATATAATTAGTAATACATCAGATATGATTAAACATATTATTAGAGAAACAAAATGTGTAACGCCTGTATTCCTTTTTACTCTGGGCTGTCTATATTGAATGACATTCATAACTCTTAAGTGTGATTGCAATACGGTTTCTGATTAAAGAACAATTTATACATTTCCTGCTGTTCTTAAAGCTAGAAACCAAATGTCCCAAAGCTTACACTCAGTGAAGTTTATATTTTTAGATTATAATTCCCTTACTTTCTGAATTCCCTAGTCTCAGCCCAATATATGACACACTTGAAATTTAGACTACTCCCCTGTTTTGTTTTGTTTTTTCCCAAGTCCTGTATGTGGTTGTCATTATCCTTTATGAATTTATTTTAAATGCTGAAGGAAAATTTTGGAGGATGAAACTAAGCTTTTAAACAATGAGGTCTTCTGTGTAAGACATTGTTCTTGGCTCTGATGTTAGATGCACGCAAAAAAGGGGAAAGATTTAGAAGCTTATAAAGCCAATAGCAGCTATTCCATCTAAACTGCAAGTGGGACTTGCTATGGGCACTGGAGGTTGAGATGGGATATTGTATTTGCATATATACCATCTGTGGAAAACTATTCTACCATTTTATGGAGCAGCAATCGCATTTAGTTTAATGTCTTTTAAGTCCTATAAAATGGCATTAAGGAATTTTGCTGTTTGGACAGTGAACTATCAAAGCTGTGGTCTTAACTCATCATAACTGCTAGCTTAACTCCTTGGCTTCATTAATCAGGGACATAGACACGACAGATCAACCAAAGGAAACTGGGAAGTGGTTTTGGTTTCTTTAGAGGAAGCCACGTGAGTGTGTTACCTCATATTTGTAGGTTGACATCATGCTTACTTACTATGTGATTGCATGACCACTCCACCAAAATCAAGATAAATGACTGTCATTAATTCTTACCTTTATGCCAGGATTTTCCTGAGGACTCAGATGTACCTTATCCAATTTCTGTCACTTTTTTTGTTTGTCCCCCCTTTTTCCTGTCATTTGCAGAAGCTCAAAACGTGTCTCAGATATTCCAAATAATAGCCCTTTCAAAGACAAGCTGAGCACTGTATGGAAAACCTGGGGCAGTGAAGAGTCATGCTATCATGCTTTGAATGGAAAATATGCTGTCATCTATTTGAACACTGGTCCCAGTTTGTAGTCCTGTTTGAGGACTTTGAGGACAGGGCAGGAATTCTGTCACTGCGAGTGGGCTTTCATACGCCCAAATAAATTGTTTCTTCACTAAGTTGTATCTGTTCAAGGTGTTTCCTCACAGCCACTGAGAACTGCTTAATATAGTCACTGTATCAACACAGCCAATCCTAGTACTCACCATGCGTGTTTTGTCTGTTGGATATCTTGTAATTTGGAAGCCTGTTCTCGGCTGATTCCCTTGGTTCTCAACCTCGGGGTTGTGACCTCTTTGGGAATTTTGAGTGATGCTTTCACAGGCGTCACATAAGAAAATACAGATACTTATATTACAATTCATTACTGCTATGAAGTAGCAACAAAATAATCTTATGGTTGGGGATCACCACAACACGAGGAACTATATTAAAGTGTTGCAGCATTAGGATGGCTGAGAACCACTTCTTTCAGTGAAGAAAATTGATATTTTAAGAGAAACTTTGAATAATTAAAAATATATTTAAACACTCTTTCTCTGCAGTCCTTAGTTGCCATAGCTCTTTATCTATAGGTGGGTCCTTCCATAGCTCCCTTACTCACCGTGACATGTCAGTTGTTGTTGTCATTGTTCAGGTTGTGTTTCGTGAGCCATACTATTGCCATTTCATGGGTGAAGCTTCCCTGTCCTATATAGAAAATAGTTTCATAGAAGATACCCCAGTCTCTGACTCTTAGAATTGTCTGCCTCCTATTCTGTGTTGTTTCTGGAACCTTCAGTGCAAGTGTAGTGTTGTAGCTATATAAATTAGCATTAGGCACTTTCATGGCCATGTCGAAATAAAGACTGGGGAAAAAAAAGTAATTTGCCCCTTATATTTTTAACAAAGTTTAAACTAAATGTTGGAGGAGACAAGGTGACATAGTGTTTTGAAGTAAATCTTATTGGCCTCTTATTTTATCCTTTTGCCAAATAGGAGAAAACAAATCTTGTTCAAGTTAAAATTCTTCCTTGTTTTCCAAATACATCCTTCCACCTAGGTAGTTGAGATTTTGATTTTTACTTTGCTGGCATAGAATAGCTTGATTTGATCCCATGTCTTACTAATTGCTGTTATATATTAAAAACTTTTGGAGCCCCGTTTGTTGAGTTAGGTATCTGTGGGGGAAATATGTGGAAGAGAGCAGGATATAAAATGAAAATCCATTCCAAACTGGATCCCACATAACTTACGTGCTTAAATGCCAGTAGTTTATAATTGCAATAGAATATGCTAGTTCTGTTTATATTCTATAACTGTTTCATTTATCTTTGCATGTAAACATTTGTTCTGCCATGTTTATGTTTAGTTACCTTTTAATGTGGTGTGTGTGTGTGTGCGTGTGTGTGTGTGTGTGTGTGTGTGTGTGTATAAGCTCATGTACTTGTGGGTGACTGTGAAGGCCAGAAGAAAATGCCAAATCCTCTACAGCTAGAGTTCCTGGTGATTCTGAGCCACTTTGCATGGGTGCTGGGAACTGAACTTGTGTTCTCCGGAAGAGCCAAGAGTTCTCTTAACTGCTGCATCATCTCTCCAGCCCTCACTTTCTCCATTTCAAGTTAAATGAGTTTAATGAACATATCCTAAATATAGAAGACGCATTTGTAAAATTATTCAATGAAAATAGCATATCATGATTTATAATGAATAAACCCATAAATGTACATTTATCCACTAGTAGTCTATCGGAATTAATTCGGTAACAAATACTAAAATCTTGAGTGACCTCAGTAATTCTCTTTCAGTTCCTAAAACATTTCCAATAACCAAAAACGTCGCTTCATCTGCTTCCAAGCTACCTGCTGAGAATGATGAGCAATATCACTGCATAATCATGCCTTAACAGAATTGGTTTTAGAAATGTTTACTTCTCTACACATACTTTTAAGATATTTAAAAATTTTTTGCACTTCCAAGAAATATGTACTTTGATGAGAAAAATGACAAATAATTTGCTCCATAGAACATTGTCACTATGTATGTGCATATATTATAAACAAAATAAATATAGTTTAATTCAGTGATGTTTTCATTAATACCTAGATTATTGTGGACTGATCGAAATTTCTGGTGCTCCGAAGTATACCATTCAGTGTGCATAACTCAGATCATGATTAGCTGGCAGATTGCCTCTTCAACTTTTATACTGCAACTTGTATCATCAAAGTTACACACAGCTTTTGTGAAACAAATCATCAAATTATGCTGCATTAATTTGGCCTGAAGCTGGACATTTTGCCAAGTTTTTTCCTTGATGGTTAACTGTCTAAAATACCAAAGAATACCAATAATTTATTTTTCAGGATATAGGGACCTCGATACAACACACTGTAAGAAAAATTTATTCTTAGAAAATTAGCCTCTTAGCTGTTTACTAAGAACATTGTTGGACGCACTTCGATACAGCTCAAAGCCTTTGTGTCCCCAAAGTCAGTTGAAAGTTGTTTGCTAATTTCCAGTAGAGAATTAGCCATGTGGGCCAGTCTGCACTCTCCCCAACATAGTGTCAATCAGAATATCCTCTGAACGCCGCTCCTGTCATTGTTGGCACTTTTTTTTTTTTTTTTTTTAATTTGCCTCTTTTTTTGCGCACTTCACTCTTACAAGGAGATAAAAAAATCAGGTCATTCATCAGAAGAAATACAGAGTTAATTTTGGCTTTCAAAACCATGCCCGCTGTCATTTTTTCTACAGTTAAGATTTTTACCTGAAGCATTGACTGTCTCACCCCGACATCAGGCTGCAGTAATTAATCATTAAATAGTGATCAAGGAAGCGGGCCCCAGAAATATCTGCATACAGTACCATATGCTGGAGCCAGCTGCAAGCTAGTACTTGGAGAGAGGGTGTGCAGGCTGACAGGACCCTGCTGTGAAGCTCAAGTACACTGTGCCTCTCGCCAAGGACCAGGAGCAAGACTCTTGCTTCTGCTGACCTTCATTACCTGACATCGTTTAAACGACAGAATGTCAGAGCTAATGTGCTGGAAGTTGAAGCATTTAATAACATTTTAATGAGGACAAGAGCATTTTCCCATGCTTTACCTTTTTATAATTTTTTTTAGTTTGTTTTTCCCTTATAAACAAAATCAAATAACTTTAGCGACTTATATTTGATACCAATAAAGTTAACCTTAAAATTCTTTTCTAATTGATAAAATGAAGTGAAGCAAATTTAACATATATGTGTGCATACATATTATAATATATTATATTAGTATTATAGCGTTATATATTCTTTTCAAGTTGGGTGTAGCTGAAAGGACTAAGCACCTTGCCTTCAAATTCTTCAGAATCCATTGTGTACAAGAGCCAAAACACCAAACGTCTGGTGCCTGATCTCCCACAGGGAGTTAATAGAGCTTATGAGTGGAAATTATTAAATGACATGTTTGAACTTCATTTGAGGTATGTTTATTAGCAGGTAGAGCTACCTAATAAAGATAGCCACCTCTGTCCTGAGACAAGGTGCTTTTTTTCTTGTAGGGTTCTGTTTACAGAGGGCAGTGGACTCATAGGCGCACTCCCTTGAAGAAAGCAAATGCTTCAATAGCAAAATTCTAGCAAGACTGTGAAAGTTTTCAATCTGTGTAATAAGTGTTACATATCTACTTTTGCACTGTACTGAGCACACTACTGACTAATTCAGCTTAAAATTATATTCTAGACAAAAATCGTCTTTTCAGCCAGGCATGGTGGCACACATCTTTAACCGAGCACTTGGAGGCAGAGGCAGGAGAATTTCTGTGAGTAAGAGCTCTTAGCTACAAAGCAAGACCAGGACAGCCAAGGCTGCACAGAGAAATACTGTCTCAAATAATAATAATAATAATAAAATAAAAAATAAAAAAAACATATTCAAGTTGATAAGACTTTCTTTTGACTAGAATACAAATGACAAGTTTACAGAGTTTAACTTAGATACATTTTACATAGTCTCACAATTCTTTTAACATGCACACGCAACTAAGTCTCCTGTTTCCTTTTGAATACAAGCTAGTAGAGAACATTTTTCCAAATTTACAAAATTATTGGAAAAGTCTTTCCAATTAGGGCATTTTTGTAATTTTGAATTATAACTTAGACATACAATTATTAATCTTTCTTTAATTTTTTATTTAACTTTTATTAAATACACTTTATTCCTTTTGTATCCCCCCATAAGTCCCTCCCTCCTCCCCTCCCGGTCCCACCCTCCCCCCCTTTCTGCATGCATGCCTCTCCCCAAGTCCACTGATAGGGGAGGTCCTCCTCTCCTTCTTTCTGATCTTTTTTTGTTTGTTTGTTTGTTTGTTTTTGTTCTTCTCAATGCAGTTTATTCAGGAACCTTGAACAATCTTCTGACCCTGGGGAAAGCCAGCCCACAGCTTAAAATAGCCTCTGGGTAGCCAACCCCAGAGGCCTCGTGGGCAATGCAGATAGGTCCACATACACGGAAGCAAGCCAGATCCTCAGCCTTAGCCAAATATGGAGTTGTTTGTGACAGAGAGCACTCACCATCGGGAAGGTGGAAGGCAGAAACCAGCTCCATCTTTAAGGCGCGGTATTACGCAGCTCTCTACAGTTCCCCCTTTTTGTTTTAGATGCGTCAGGCAAGAGTAGAGGTCTGATCTCTGATATTAGAAATAAATTGGGACTTTGTACCAATGTTCATTTAGGTGTCATCCACCCAAAGAGCATCAGACCGTCTGATACCTTTTTCTCAGAGGCGGGACCTGGGGCATCAACCTGCATGCAATCAGACATGCTCTTCTCTGGGTAGAAAGCGGCTGACCCTGAGTGCAGTGCTTAGCCTCGCATCCTGAGCGTAACATTTTAGCTTTTTATGGTAGCCAACCATGCTTAGGGATACTGTCCTGCTTCAATGGCTGTAAAGGCCTGAATGATCATGGCTGCATTACACTGTTGTGAGACTCTAACCTTGCATATACACCACAGGCAAACCAAGGCGACCAACGCTATGACTCTCTTCAGACAGAAAAGGGATCTTGGAATTACAGCCGCCATTGTTACTACCATCTCATTGGCAGCTGTTGGAGCTACCACTGCGGCATTAGCCATGAGTCATACTACACAGACTGCTCAGACCCTAAATAATCTTTTAGCCAATGTAGCTCATGCTCTAGATGTAAAAAAAGGAATTAATGCTCAACTAAAAGGAGACTTGATGGTGTTCAATCAGAGGATTGACCTCATGCAGTAGCAAATTGATACCCTATGGCAAATCGCTCAACTTGGCTGTCAATGGAAGTATGCTGGACTTTGTGTCACTAGCATACAATATGAGAATGTTTCCCGTGCTGCAAATCTGTCTAAACAATTGTCTAGCTTAATTGGACCGAAGAATTCGATACTATGATGGAGCAGCTGAGAGTGGCCATTGTTACGGCAAATTCTACCAGAGTGGACTCAGGACTAGCCACAGGAATATCATCATGGTTTGCTGCAGCCATGAATCATCTGAAGGAATGGGCGGGCATGGGAGCATTAGCAGGCCTTCTGGTGTTGGTCGCCTTGGTTTGCCAATTATTAATCTTAAAGTAAGAAAGCTTAGAGAATGTATGATTCAGCATTCATTTTTGTCGTCTGGGGGAAGATACTTTACCCATGCTACATAGAGAAAGCAGCCCAGTTCTAAGCTTGAGTCCAGGCATGAACGGAGCTCAGTCAGCAGAGCGCTTGCTGAGCAATACTGAAGACCTGCGCTCTAGACCAAGCACTGACACAAAAAACCAGATTTCATGGGATGTGCATAGGTTCACAGCCTGAAAAGGCAGATTGGTAGAATCCTGGCTATGACCAGCTTTGCCTAGGTCCTGGTGAGGGACCGGGTCTCAAAAACTGAGGAAAAAGCTCCTAAGAAATTACACTGAAAATTGACTTCTGACTTTCATATGCACCAGCATGCATGCACTTACAAACACACACACACACACAAACACACACACACACTACTAACAAAGAACCTATGGTGGAAGACAATATTTTAATCTACAGTTTAAGTACTGGGGATCAAGAGAAGGCTCAACAGTTAAGAGAACTTGCTGCCCTTTGAGAAGAACTGAATGTGGTTCCTAGATCCCAAGGTGAGTGGCTCGTACCTGCTTGCAATTCAGGGTCCAGAATTTTAAACTCCACAAGCACCTGCACGCAGAAATATGTACCAGTGTTTACACACAGCAACAAGGAGAGAAGGGAAGGGGGAGAGGTGTGTGCCATGTGGTAGGACTCTTGTTTGGTGTGTGTAAGATGCCTTCACACATGACCTGAAGGACTTACATGCAGAAGACATTTAAGGCTGACTGTGACCCGCTGAAACCTGGCAGCTTTCTTGTCAGTTACAATATAAAGAGAGTGAACTTACAAGATGTTTCTCAAGTAGAAATCGTCAGATGAGTAAGGAAACATACACTCTGCGGCTTGGTGTCTCTAACATGCTGTTATTTATGTGCTTTTTATTATTTTTATTTTTAGGACTCAATGGCATAATTCTTCCCAATAAAATTTAGAACTGACTTCTGTTGGGGAGATGTCTGCTTTCTATCTCCTGGCTCCTTTCAAAGGAAGCACTGTAGATCTCAATGCATTTCCTTCTGCAGCTGCTGTGTCTACTTTTAGTTGAAAGTTTCTGGCACTTTGTAGCTATCAGATGTGTGCCTGATTAATATCTACTTCAGCATTTAGTTTCTAGGCCTTTTGCGGTGGACACATGTCTCATCTTCCCCTAACATTCTATGTTAATGACTAATATTGAAGAGCATAAATAATAAGTAAATAAAAGGCAATTTCTCATGGCTGGAGTTTCTGATGATTAATAATACTTCAGTGAGTCTTAACTTCAGTCTGTACTGGATTTCACCTTTGTTCTTCTCATTTTAAATTATTTTTGTCATGTCACTAAAATGACAAGTTTTGATTTCTTTTTGTTTTTATTAAGTAATTTATTTACTTTACTCCTAAATTAAATTATTATTTAAATTATTTATTAAATTAAATTATTATACAATAATATGCATTTGAAAAAATGCATTGTCAAGATAGATAGACTATAAAATTATTGGTTTGATTCTAGAATATTAATTTTGTTTTACCACATTAAAAAATCTTGGAGATGTGAATGATCAGCAGCAACAGCTCATATATATATATATATATATATATATATATATATATATATATAATTACTTTTCAATACTTTCTTGACTAAGACTCAATAATAGTCTCCTAAATTAAATTATTATTTAAATTAATTTTATTTATTTCTTTATTTTTAATATATTCATGCGTAACTTTGTATATATATATATATATATATATGTCTCTATGATTTCTTTCTCTCTCTTTCTCTGGGTGTATATTTGTGTGTGTTTGTGGGGGGGGTATTCACAGATGCAGTGTTGAAAGCAAGAAATCCTCCAGGTCTCTATTAAGAAAATATACTTCAGTTCTTCAGTCATAGTGGGTAAGTCTGGAAGATCATGAGTACATGCTGTGGATTAAAGAGTGTTAGAGGTAAAAATGTTTGCACCATGTCTTGTGTCATGATTTTGTCAAAAGACTGAACTGCAGAAGATTGGTCAGGAAACAGTAGTTTCCCAACAGTAGACATGTAGCTCTTACTAACAAACGTAACTTACAGTGATCTAAGCAAGCCGCCAGTGGAGAATCGCACCATCCAAGCAGCTGACATCTATGGAAGGTTTGAAAGGTCCACTGAAAATACCCAAAGCTTCTGGAGAGCGTCTTCATTTGAGTGTCGCTGAAGAGATACGTAAATTAATTCTGAGAGAGAATCAGTTTCCTGGAAAACACTGTGTCGTTCACAGTGTAAATGCAAAGTGATCAAAGTCACTTTTAATTAAAGCCCCTTTCTTGGCTCACTAAGGAACACTGGGAGAATGTCAGCCTGTATTAATGTACTCCATTATGACTTTGACTATATTTTACAACTTGAAAATTTTTCACTTTTATGGTGCCATCAGCTTGTTACTTAATAAGGGATGTTTTATTGACATTTATGTTCTTTACTTAATGATGTGTATTTAAATGATGGCTGTCATCTTCATTAGAAGTCACTGCTGAAAAGAAGAGCAGGAACACCTTGTTTCATTCCCACTGTGGAAAGATGGAGATTATAACCTTGGACTAAACTCTTTGCCAATAGAAGTCTCAAAAACTTTTTGCTTCTTTCTGTAAATGATCATGTTTACTGATGAATGAAGCATATACATATTATATCATAAATTATGTTTTTAGAAAATAAATGTGATCATTTTTATTTGGAATTTCTTAAATTATTTTAATTTTAATTTTATTTTAATTACACTTTATTTACTTTGTAGCTCCCCCTCTAGTTCTAGCCCTCCTCCCCCCCCAATCACTCCCTTCCTCCCCCTTCTCCACACATGCCCCTCCCCAAGTCCACTGGTAGGGGAGGGTTTCTTTTTCTTCCTTCTGATCCTAGTCTGTTAGGTCTCATCAGGAATGGCTGCATTGTCTTCCTCTGTGGCCTGGTACAGTTGCTCCCCTCTCAGGGGGAGGTAATTAAAGAGGAGGCCAATCAGTTCATGTCAGAAGCAGTCCCTGTTCCCATTACTATGGAACCCACTTGGACACTGAACTGCTATGGGCCACATCTGTGCAGGGGTTCTAGGTTATCTCCATGCATGGTACTTGGTTGGAGTATGAGTCTCGGGAAAGACCCCTGTGTTCAAATTTTCTGGTCCTGTTGCTCTCCTTGTGGACCTCCTGTCCTTCCCAGATCTTACTATTTCCCACTTATTTCATAAGATTCCCTGCATTCTGCCCAAAGTTTGGCCATAAGTCTCAACATCTGCTTTGATAGTCTGCAGGGCAGAGCCTTCCAGAGGCCCTCTGTGGCAGACTCCTAACTTGTTTCCTGTTTTCTTCTTCTTCTGATGTCCATCCTCTTTGCCTTTCGAAATAGAGATTGAGCATTTTAGCCAGTCCTCCCTCTAGATTAGTTTCTTTAGGTGTACAGATTGTAGTAGGTTTTTAAATACATTAGGACTCAATAAGTTAACAGGAAATATCAGACTTAAAATACAATAACTTAAAACATCAGTCTCCTTATGTGTCCAAAATTTTTATTTATTTTATTTTTAATATTAGTTACAATTTATTAACTTTGTATCCCAGCTGTATCCCGCCCCCTCATTCCCTCCCAATCCCACCCTCCCTTGTCATCTCCTCCCCGCCCCTTTCCAAATCCACTGATAGGGGAGGACCTCCTCCCCTTTCATTTGACCCGGTTTATCAGGTATCTTCAGGACTGACTGCAAAGTCCTCCTCTGTGGCCTAGCAGGGCTGTTCCTCCCTCAGGCGGGGGTGGGGAGTGTTCAAAGACCTGCCACTGAGTTCATGTCAGAAATAGTCCCTGTTCCCCTTACTAGGGACACCCACTTGGATACTGAGCTACCATGGGCTACAACTGAGCAGAGGTTCTAGGTTATATTCATACATGGTCCTTGGTTGGAGGATCAGTCTCATATAAGACCCCTGTGCCCAGATATATTTGGTCATTGTGGAGGTCCTGTCTGTCCTCTTCAAGTCATACTAACTCCCCCTTCTTTCTTATGATTCCCTATACTCTCCTAAAGTTTGGGTTATGAGTCTTAGTATCTGCTTTGATATACTGCTAGGTAGAGTCTTTCAGAGAACTTTTGTGGTAGGCTCCTGTCCTGTTACTTGTTTTCTCCTACATCCAATGTCCATGCCATTTGTCTTTCTAAGTGAGGATTGATCATCTTACCCTGGGTCCTCTTTCTTGTTTATCTTCTTTCGGTGTATAGATTTCAGTATGCCTATCCTATCTTATAGGTCTATATAGGTGAGTATATACCATGTGTATCTTTCTGCTTTTGGGATACCTCGCTCAGGATGATCTTTTCTAGGTCCCACCACTTGCCTGCAAATTTCATGATTCCCTTGTTTTTAATTTCATTGTGTAAAAGTACCACAATTTCTGTATCCATTCCTTAACTGAGGGACATCTGGGTATGTGTCCAAAATTAACGAATATTTTCCATTGTCATTTGTTTGATTTATGACTGATGCTCAGAAACATCTTTCTCTTTAAAAATTTTGTGGATTTTAAGTTGAATTCAGCTTTTATTGAATTTCATTAAGATTAAACAGGAGAGTAGGAAAATTATTTTGTGCCTCATCATCACATGATTGGCCACAGTTTGCTTTTAAAGGCATATTCACTGTCTTGTTCTTAATTTTAAGAATGCCAAGAAAGTTGCGTTCCCTAAAGTAAATATGTGAAAAACAAACACATTAAGCAAAGTTGAAGATGCTTTATTAAAAATGGGCAGTACAGTGGTTAAACTTATTCTACAGTCATGTGCTACATAGAAAACAAATGGTGCCACTGAGATTTATATATCTAGTATTCATTTATTTTTATACCTATTTTGAATACCTATAATTTCTTCAGACAAACATGTGGCATTATTCTTCGTAAGAATATGTACTTATTTTGTATTCAGCATTGCTTCTCTGCTATGTGGTTTTAGAGGCCTTTGGAATCCCGCTTTTACGATGGACCTCGGGAACTTTGACTTCTCCAATATTTGATGATGGCCGTTCTTACATAACACAATGTAAGGCTTACACTGTGTTTGCCTTCCCGTGCTGAGTCACAAGCACTAGTACTATTCTTGTGTTGTTCTCTTTGGGACTAGAACTGTTGCCGTATGACAAATCAACTGATGAGCATTCTTCAAGCAGCGTGGTGGAGATGCTCAACCCAGAAGCCACCACCAATCACAGGGGTCCAGCCCCATGCATGGGGCTTCATTAACACAGTAGACTGTCAACAACAGTGGTGTATGAAAGACTCTAAGTCTAAGGATCTAGTGTTTCCCACTTAATTTTCTGGGTTATTTCACAAGTCAGAAAATTAACAGAACATTGTGCATTATCTTTTTTTCTGTTTACTATGACATTTAATTAATTAATACAATATTAACTCGGTATCCCAGCTGTATCCTGCTCCCTCATTCCCTCCCAATCCTACCCTCCCTCCCTCATCTCCTCCCTGCCCCTTTCCAAGTCCACTGATAGGGGAGGACCTCCTTCCTCCTTTTCATCTGACCCTGTTTTATCAGGTATCTTCAGGACTGGCTGCAAAGTTCTCCTCTGTGGCCTAGCAGGACTGCTCCTCCGTTGGAGGATGGGGAGGTAAGAAAGCCCACCATTGAGTTCGTGTCAGAGATAGTCCCTGTTCCCCTTACTAGGGAAACCCACTTGGTTACTGAGCCACCACAGGCTACATCTGAGCAGAGGTTCTAGGTTATATCCATATATGGTTCTTGGTTGGAGAAACAGTCATTATTCTTGTACTAATAAGTGCTTGAAAGTAGTACTGTAGTTGATTCACTTTCCTCTCTTGACTGAAAATGTTTGGATTGGTGTTTGACACAATAGGAAAGTGTTACTAGTATTTTTGTGGCACAAATAAACACACTTTGATACAGTCCTCCTGTTGATGGGTTATATCCCGGGGAAAATACTCACCTTCTGTTACCTAAGAATATAGGAGAAAGTGTTCACAATGAACTTGGCAATTTAAAGAGATAGTATCATATCATCTCATCCATGGGAACCATTCACCCAGCACTCTCACCAAATATAAAATGGTTTATGCTAATGAACTAGCTATATTTATATGAACACTAAATTAAATATTTTTAAGAACTACATAAAATCAATACTGACCAAGAAAATGAATATATACACTTGCACTTAAAATTGTCTAATTTATAATTTTTCTTATATTTATTCTACAACAGTTCTGAATGTCTAATCTTTTTGGGGGGCAGAAACAGAAGCAAATAAAAAACAAGAAGAAAATAACTCACAAACAAAATAACAATACAAATCTAGACTTAACAGGGATAAAGATGCCACTTAGTTGATACTTATTGCTGAAACTATGTGAAGTTTTGGGGTTTATCTCCAGGGCCACATAAAGCCAGCCAGGCATGGTGGTGCAAGTCTAGAGTCCCAGAACTCTGGAGATACCATCAGCATGGGCAGAAGTTCAAGGTCACCCTCAGCTAAATGATGGGTTTAAGGTCAGCCTTGGATGCATGAAACACTGTATCAATACATTGAAAAAAAGAAGCAAACAAAATTCTCAAGACTTTGATTAATTCTATCCAGACCTTTACAAACCACTCAGATACTCAGGAAAAGTATAGTAATCAATCAATTCCATACATAAAAGAACACTTTCAATCTTTAACTGTGTATTTACACTTTAAAATAACGTTAAGGGAGGACATAGAATTAAATTTATATGGACTGCATCTGTATCATTAAGAAATTGATGTCCATAAGGAGAAAACAGGGAACAAGTTAGGAGCCTGCCACAGAGGGCCTCTGACCTGTAGACTATCAAAGCAGATGCTGAGACTTGTGGCCAAACTTTGAGGAAATTGCAGGGAATCTTATGAAAGAAGTGGGAGATAGTAAGACCCAGAGAGGACAGGAGCTCCACAAGGAGAGCAACAGATCCAAAAAATCTGGGCACATGGGTCTTCCCTGAGACTGATAGTCCAACCAAGTAGCATGCATGGAGATAACCCAGAATCCCTGCACAGATGTAGCCCATGACAGTTCAGTCTTCTAGTGGGTTCCATAGTAATGAGAACAGGGACTGCCTCTGACATGAACTGATTGGCCTGCTCTTTGATCACCTCCCCCCTGAGCGGGGACCAGCCTTACCAGGCCACAGAAGAAGACAATTCAGCCACTCCTGATGAGACTTAACAGACTAGGATCAGAAGGAAGGGAAAAAAGACCTGCCCTACCAGTGGACTTTGGGAGGGGCATTCGTGGAGAATAAGGAGGAAGGGAAGGATTGGGAGGGGAGGAGAGAGTGAACCACAGGGGGGATACAAAGTAAATAGAGTGTAATTAATAAAAAAAAATAAAATAAAAAGTAATAATAAATAAAAGAAATTGAGGTTATCAGGGTACAGTGGCCCTGTCATCCCAGCACTGGGGCTGCAGAGGCAGGCAGATCTCTATGAGTTCAGGCCTGCCTGGTCTACAAAGTGAGTATAGGATATCCAAGGCTACACAGAGAAACCCTGTCTCAAAACAAGCAAACAAACAACCCCTCTACAAATTTGAGGTTTAAAAGTTTTTAAAGAATGCCCACTCATTACCGATAAACATATTTTAATTTTTGTTACATTTATAGATACAAGATATTTTGAAACCAGGGTCAGAACTGGACCTACTTTTTGACCATTACTGTTAGAAAAAAAGTGAAATATTCATTAACTAACAAAAATTACTTCAACTTCATCTCTCAGTGCCTAATAGTCACTTTTATGTTAGTAATTAATTAAGTCAGCTTTTGTTCATATCTGATAATGCTTGCCTTTGGTGTGTTGTTTTTGTTGACTTCCTATTTTTAATTTCTCAAGTGACACAATGGCTTGAGCATCATTAAAGATCCCTGGCTTGAGTGGAATTTGCATAGCATTTGTCACTGCTCCAGTGCTCTAGAAATAAGCCCAGATTAGACACGGGACCGGTATAATCAATGCTTGAAAGTGGAACAACCCATTTGAGTCAACTTTACATAAATATACCATCGATCTACAGATTTACTAATTACAGCGCCTCGTTGTGAGCATGTCTGAAGCCTTTTTTACAAATTACATTTAGTCCACTTGATGGTATAATTTGATTATTTCATGATCGATATAAATAGGAGTAAGGAATTGAAGTAATGGTTTCTGTGAAGAAGCAATTTGCTTAATGCCTGCTCAGAAGGAAGGACCACCAGCACAGACATGAGAGCCAAAATGCCATCTGTGCGCTTTTGACTAAAGTAGATGTGACCCTCTCAACATGGAGAGGAAACGAAGAAGTGAAAAAAAAATCACATGGAATACAAAGGTGGAGATAAAATTCAGAGAATTTTTTAAGAAGGATTTATATTAGGCCTATACTTCAACTAGCCCTAAAACTATCTCTCACTTTTTTTTCTTGAAATTAAAAATACTAGACATCCCCTTCAGTTAGGGCTCCTTTTAATATAAGATTGTTTCAAAACTGAATGTGTGTGTGCATATTCATGAGTGTGTACCTGTGATGGGTTTGGGTGCTTGAGCTTCTTAATCAAGAGACAAAAGAGAACACTCACAGGACATACAGAAATTTGAACTGTTCTAGAAAGAATGACCATGAATTTAGTTTAGATTATTGAAACTGAGCTATTTTAAAATATCAAAGATGTGTGACATAATTATAAAACAGAAGTTTGAACCTCAAAAGACGTTTCTGGATAGAACACACAATGGGCTAATCATTATGCCTTACACTGAAGAGAACATTATGCTTTCCTTCCCTTCAATAGGAAAAGCATGGCTGTAAATAAATTAGTAGGTTGGGCAGAGACCTTTTCAGTAGGTGCCTGCTTTTTGATCACTCGCCCCTGATGGGGCTGCCTCACCAGGCCACAGTTCTGATTCAACTTGGTGACCTGGGATGCGTAGGTTGGCGGGGGGGTGGCTCTTATTTGAGGAATAGTGGAGGGGGAAAGAGGAATGGAACGTGGAATCAGGAGGAGAAGGTGGGTGCTATGATCAGGATGTAAAGTGAGTAAATATATAAATTACTTTAAGAAAATCTTAAAGCTATATTATTGGACGCTGGTGAGATAGTAATTAAGAATGCTTGCTGCCCTGGCAGAGGACCTGGCTCAATTCACAGAACCCTCATGACAGCTCAGAACCTTCTAGGACTCCAGTTTCAAGGGAGCTGAGACCCTCTTCTGGCTCTCGCAGGCACTGCACATACACAGTAGTGTGTGTGTGTGTGTGTGTGTGTGTGTGTGTGTGTGTGTGTATTAGACAGTGATACACATAAAAAATAAAACAGATAAAATGTTTAAAGCATTTTAAATGTCAGTACAAAGGGGCAGAAAAAAGAAATCAAAATCTAAGATGAGAGTGAGGAAAGCAACACAGCGGCACCTCTCAAACAGATCATCTTACTGTGCTATAGAAGCCAACCACTTATCGTCAATTTTAAGAGCTTTGCAGATGTAAATCTGAACTAAATCATAACACTAACAATGCTCACATGGTGACTGAATAAAGCTCAAGCCTGGCACTGGTTTGTGAACCACGTGTCTGCTTATAGTCAAATGGAATTTGATTTTTTTTCCTACTGTGTTTGTCCTCTGCTGAAAACACTGGGTGCCAGTGGAGCATGTATCATATTTTCTGATACATAGCATTAAAACTTTTATTTTGTAATTAAAATTCAAGTCGCTAAAAAGTGGATACAGTAGACAGTTGGCCAGCCTATTTGGCAGAAGCCCTATTTGAGAGAGAGAAAAAAAAAAAAGATACTAAAATAATTTCTCTACATGACTGGTTTGGATCTCTCTTCACTAAGCCATTCTTGGTGCACAACGTGAAACTTTACCCCAAATGCATCCTATTTGGAAACAGAAAAAGCTTTTTCTGTTGTGAAAGAGTACAATGAAAAATGCATAAATCAACCTCAATTTGGATGACTTCAGTAATTTGCATTCATCTGTTTAAAGAGAGATGTCTTTGGAGACTCCTATTTTTACATAAAAATTACACTCAGCATCTCCCAGGCTCTTTTGTTCACTAAAATTAGATTTGCTCACTTATACAATTCACAGGCCTCAGTTTGTTCAAAGGAAAGTCACACATGCTATTTGTAGTATGCCCTTTTCTGTAACTCGCTCAAAAATTAAATGATGATATGGACTATAGACGTCCTCTCACAGCAAAGTAACATTTACTGATTACTGGACTGAGTGCCTATGGCTTAAAGCCACCTCTATTTTGCAACCTCAATCCTCCAAAATTGCCAAAATATATCATGCGATTTTGAGAGTATTCTGTATTTCAATATTAATGAGCATTTTCAAGGGCACCCAGGACACAATCCAACGAACTTGTGTCAATTCCAGACCTGTGGACTTGCCATCAAATGGAGATGTAATTCCAAACATGCTGCATAACATGTTATGTGGGATCATATGATCTTTGTTAAATTTTCACATTCACTTTCTAATTCACACACTTTATTGGTTAACAGTAATTTATAAAGAGATTTTTCTTCAATAAGGTAGTCCTATTATGTGGCCCAGGATGGCTTTCAACTTCTGATTCTGTGTCAGCCTCCTGAGTGATGCTGTGTGCCTGTGAGCCACAACCCTTACCTGACTGGAATAGGTAGGTGGGTCTTTAGTCTAGGCCACCTTCAAACTCAGTATGTAGCCTAGGATGACTTTTAACTTATGATCTTCCTGCATCTCTACTCAGAATTGCTAACATCAAATTATAAAGAAATAAAGAAGCCAAGTAGAATATAAAACAATAAGATTAAAACAATGGTGAAAATTATCTCATAAAACACCAGAATAGGGTGGTTTCATCGCAACTACTGCCAACATTTAACAAAGAGCCGATACTAATAATTCTTAAATTATTCTAAAATATTACACACAGTATTCTTCCAAGCACATAGTACAAGGCAATGATGACCTATTCCAAAATATGATACACACACACACACACACACACACACACAAATAAATTACAGGCAAATATGCCAACTGGATATTGATGAAAAAAATAAACCTTAAGAAGGTAAAAGCGAACAGAATTCTGTAACACAGTAAATGAGTGCTCTCCAAAGCCAAGTTGGACTCATCCTAGGAAGGCGAGGATGGCTTAACACATACAGTTCAATGAACATTTAACTCAGTACATGGCAAAAATAAAGTACATCTGAAAACTTCAACAGGACTACAAGTCAGAAACTCTGAACAACCTATGAATAGATAGAAGGAGCACAACTCAATATGGTATGATATAATATAACCCAAATTACACACTATACATACTGGGTGAAATCTCAAAGCTTTCCTGTATTCATTTGATTTAGTGTAAGATAAAGATATGTAATTTTACCAGTTTCATCCATTGCATTGTAAGTTATAATTAGAGCAACCAGACAATGAAAGAAATAGTAGGTGTAAAATAGTAAAAGAGAAAATAATGTCATTGTGCTTGCATACGTATAGATTCAATAGAAACAAAAATAAATAAATAAAGTTGAGTAGCTACAGGCTGTCAGGTAGGACCAGTTTCATTTTTATAGGTTTATAGTTATTTGCATAAATCATGGAAAATAGCACATTTTTCACCCTTGGTCTTCATGATCATCTTTAATTAGATACTATGTCCATAAGAGTTATGGTTGTATGATAGCTCATATACAGTAAATTGTGTAATATAGATCTAGGAAATGAATGCAATGAATTTGTTAGATAAAACATTGCAGGACAAAACTAAAAAAAGATAGTATCTCTTGAGTGAGTTAACCCAGATTCAAACATACACACATGGTATATACTCACTCATAAACAGATATTAGCAATGTAATAAAGATAACCATACTGCAATCCACAGACATAAAGAAGCTAAGCAACAAGGAGGAGCCTAGGGAAGATGCTTAATTCACATTCAGAAGGGCCAGTAAAATAGAGTACATAAGTGGGTGAAGGGAGGGTACAGGAAGGGAGCCTACCATAGATGTTCTCTGAAAGGCTCCACTCAGCAGGGCATCAAACAGATGTTGAGACACAGCCAAGCTTGGGGCAGAGTGTAGTTCTCTTATGAAAGAGTGGGTGGATAGAAGGACCTGAAGGGGCAGGAGCTCCACAAGGAGACTAACAGAACCAACAATTCTGGGCACTGGGTGGGGAGTGGGGTTGTCCTGCGGAGACTGATGCACCAACCAAGGACCATGCATGGAGAGAACCTAGTCCCCCACTTCAGATGTAGCTGAGTCTCCCTGTGGGTGTCCTAGTAAGGGGAGCAGGAGCTATCTCTGACATGAACTCCTGTGCCTGCTCCTGGAATATGTCTTCCTGCCAGGGCAGGCTTTCTGGGCCACAGAGAAAGAGGGTGCAGCCAGTTCTGATGAGACTTGTTAGGCTGGGGTTGGTTGGTAGGGAAGGAGGGCTCCCCTTTTCTGAGTACTAGAGGAGGGAATGGGGGTGGGGAGAAAGATGAAGGGTGCAACCGGGAGGAGTCGAGGAGGGGGAATGTGAAGTGAATAAATTAAAATATAAGTTTAATAATTTAAAAATATATTTGTTTATGGATTAAAAAATTAATATCGTTAAAATGCAAATACTTTCCAAAGTAATCTTTAGATCTATAGCACTGTCCTAACAGTAACAGATACATTTCCTTGCAACACGTGCGCACAGGCACGCACAAGCACATGACCTTAATAGCCAAAAATCAGAGAAAAATAAAAAAGAAAGCATTACATACCTGAACGAATTTATACTGCATCATATGGTGGCACTGGCAAGAAAGCAGACAGGTAAACCAATGGGATCGACTGGAAAGTCCAGAGTAAGTGAGTGCTTGGGCAGCCAACTGACCTTCCATGCTGGTGAGAAGACTTCAGTGGAAGCAGCCACAGAGCTCCGCCTTTCTCCATTTCCATGTATCAGCAAAAACTGGACTGTAGCTTTCCATGTAAGACCTGAGACAATGAATACGCAAGATGAAAACAGAAGAAAAATTTGAGGATTTTGTAATAGTCAATAATATTTTGGGGGCTGGAGAGATGGCCCAGAGGTTAAGGGCACAGACTGCTCTTCCAAAGGTCCTGAGTTCAATTCCCAGCAACCACATGGTGGCTCACAGCCGTCTATAATAAGATCTGGTGCCTTCTTCTGGCATGCAGATATACATGCAGACATGATACTGTATCTATAATAAATAAATAAATCTTAAAAAAAAGAATAGTTTGGAAAACACTCCCAAGCAAGAGGCAACAAAAGCCAAAATATACAAATGATATATTGTCAAACTAAATACTTAATTTTATTTTAAAATGAAATGTCACTGCAATTTATTGTTATACAGTATTTTTCAGTCAATGATTGTTTACAGAAAAATAATATATTTTCAATCTTTCATAATTTTTATTGTTTAAAGGCTAGTCAATGTGACAGTATTAACATATACTATCATGTAATTACATAAATATCTGGGGTGCACAAAAAATAGTTTTTCCATTTAGTGGCAACCATTCAGTCAAATTTTCTAATTCTCACTATCCATAACAGATAACTTATTATCAGTCACTTCACTTCTTTCCATTAACAACCTGCAAAACTTCAGTTGCATTTGTGTTCCTGTGGATTTGTGAAGACCGGG